>OMKK01042211.1:0-18639 GCA_900302305.1 Polymixia japonica | reverse complement strand
TGAGGAAACGAGCCTATTATTCGCAGTTCTAACCTAAAAATGAATTCACTCAGCACCGGTCTTTGGATCTCTTTCCTCAAAAGGCCTTTCGATCAAGCCTGGACACGGTTGTTCACTGTGGTTATAAGTGGTTAGTTTGGGGGTTTCGTTTTCACTTAGGGCCCATGGGAGTGTGCGATTGACCTTCGGCCCTTTAAAGGACAAGGGAGATGATTAGGTGAGAAGCCAAACCTCGAGAAGGTAAGAAAGGGTTTCTACACCAAGCCGTAATTGCAGTATATTTCACAACTGGTGGACAAATGAATGTAGGCCTATGCATGTACTGTTGATATCACAGCCTTTGGCCTACCATCTGTTCAATTGCCTCAGGGCTCGGTCTTGGCTGCAGTGAATTGGCTCGATTGAGAATGTGGCTCGATTGGCTGTAGGACGATGTGGGGGCGTGAGTGTTATTGACACCGGTTTGTGTAAACCGAATACCTTTTGATGCAGTTGTAGTGTAACACTGGCATCATCTTGTGGTTTAGCTGAGAAATGCAAAATACTTTCAGTGGCGCCATTGAGCTAAGCAGCACTGTGCCGATGAGTCCAACACTCATACTGCATTGATAGAAACAAAAAAAACCAACTACCGAATAAGCAGACTGCAACCGCTGGCAAATTACAGTGATTTTTTTTTTCAGATTGACCTGAGGATCACTCCACCGACCTGGGCCGATCTAGTTGCACAAATGGATCCTTTTGAACAAAGGATTGTCTCTTGAACTCGACCTGCAAAATCGTATCAAGACTGATGTAGCGTGAATGTAAGAAGTAGACAGCGCTACAGCAACATGACCTGGGCTATGTTCAACAACACTATGTTAGCCAGCTTTACATATATTTTGCAGCGTAACAGCCATTTAATTCCATAGGAAATGGAAATCAACAAATTATCAAAAAGACAATTTACATAACACGTTAAGCAACGTAACATCCAGACACGCGATAATAACTATAATAATAATAGAAAATTAAAATGCTTCAATTTGAGGTACTCTTAACGTGGCTGTGCGTCTGAACGTAACCCAGACAGAGCTGCGTCACGCCCAGACAGTACGTGAGAGCGGTTGTCAATAGAAACACAGCTTAGCTGAACTGACCGAGCAAAGGTGGCTGCCTGGCTAACTTCAGTGATATATTAATCCCCCGGAAAAACGTTAAATCATCAAAGAGAAGGTAACAATCGCGGCTTAACCATAGCTGTTTGCTTGTGGTAAATATTAGAAAGTAAATCGGCGTTAGCGATCTGGTCCGCTAGTTAACGCTGTAGCCGGGCTAGCTAGGCTAACACAATGACAACCTGTTGTGTGTAGTTTAGTCAGTCATCTGTTAGTTGGTAGCTAGCGTTAGCTTGTGCTGCGTTTGATTGGTGTGGGAAGGTCGGGGATTCTCAGGTGGCAGGTTGGAACGTGTGTGATCCAGCTCGATGCCCCACGAGAAGCTTCCCATTGCGAATTCTGGAATTTCTGACTTTCCGACGCGACTGGAACGCATCACTAGTAACTTAGCTAGTCGGTGAGCTAAAATAATGCAAAACTTGTCTTTGTGTGGTCGGCAACTTTACCAGCTAGCGGGCTAACATTGCTTCACAATTTTAAGAGACGTTCTGAATTATTTCTGTGGCCACCGATCAGGTATTACCGTCAACGTTTTTTAATTGAATTTAATTTGGCTTTTAACTAGCTAAAATCAAATGTATCCTATTTGCTGAGGCCAACTTCAATTTTACCGAAATAACTTTAATTTTAACACTAACTGGCTCGTTGTCTTACGTTTCCACGTAAATTAATATTGCACTATCTCAGTTAATGCTTTCTCCAACGAGTTATAATATAGTTTGGTTTTAAAGTTACACTGTCTTTCATTGTGGGTTTACATCATCAAACAGTGGTCATTGTCATTGTTAACCATTAGAGGTCTAATGAGGATTTCACTGAAGACGCCTTGATGTTTGCTAAACACTTGGTTACAGTCAAAAAAGGAGTTGTGCAGAATGTATGTTAAAGTAATTTGCGATCAGAAGTGCTGCCAGACCTGTGTTTTTCTGTGATTTTCTCCAACTGGGGACATCCAAAAGGTACTGACTGGCCTAAATTGGGCTATTTTTGCCCGGATTTATTCGAATGACTCATGTCTTGCTATTACTGTTCACATTGTAGAAAATGCTGGGGTATATCTGGCAGTATTTCTACGCATCCTTTCTTAGATACTGGCTGAAGTGGATCATCAGACATGCAACAGGGAAATGTGAACTCCAGAGAATATGCTCGGGGTACAAGCCAGGGGCAAACAAGACAACAAAAGCAGGTGAATTAAGTTTAATCTAATGTGATCTGCTTACCACGCTTGTCCTGTTGATTTTGTAATATATGCTTATATTCATATTTTTTGTCCCATTACAGAATACTCTCTTCAGTTTTCAAAGAATAAGGTAAGAAATAGCTACAGTGGTTTCTGTAGATTTATTTCTGTAGGATTGGTGGGGTTGCAGTTTAAGAATTACTATTATTTTCATATTTATCATGATGCTGTATTGTGCAGTATTTTCAGTGGGCAGAGCATCGATGGCAGATGACGAATTGCCACCACAGCTAAATGAAAGGAAACACAAGTGAACTTGGCAATTTTTACCACTATCTGTTAGGTAATGCATTGAGTTTAGGCCTGTCGTGTGATTTTATCAGTCAGTCTTTATCACATTTTTATCACAGTCGCCCAGCTTTAATACACCGACAACTCCTTTTATTAGTTATGATTATAGCTAAGTAAGCATTTTTTGATCGATGGTCCATTCTGTGTAGAGACAGAAGTGCATGGTCATCCTCTTCAGCACGTTTGAGGCTGACTTGGAATTGCCTCATCATGGTTATTCAATAGCATGGATTATATTAAAGCTGCTATGTGTGAAATGTCTATATTATTTTTATGTTAAAATAACATAAAAAGACTGCGCTATGCGAAGGTTCAGCCGGCCCGAACTCTAATCTCCTCCCAAGAATGTGTTCACCTGTAGTGTGTG
Organism: Polymixia japonica; assembly: GCA_900302305.1. Lineage (NCBI taxonomy): Eukaryota > Metazoa > Chordata > Actinopteri > Polymixiiformes > Polymixiidae > Polymixia > Polymixia japonica. The sequence goes on along the minus strand of OMKK01042211.1, from coordinate 15,578 downwards.
AGGTTTTCAATGGGTAGAACCAGCTTGCTTTTACTTTGCTCTGCCACTTTTTTATCCTCTCTTCATCTCTTCCTCTTTGTTTTCTTTCTTTCTTTTTTAGGTTTTAAGAAGTGCTTTGCAAACCAGCAAGGATAATTTGGAACAATGTGTGGGTCAAATCATGCAAGAGAAGAATGTCAAACCTCAGAAAGATCCAATGTAAATGTAGCTCTTTCTTTAATATTTCCAGTGTGTTTTCAGTAACGTGTGGTTGCAAGGGTTTTAGTGGTAATGCCTTTCTTGTATGTACTTACTCTTCTAGGTTCAAGAAAAACCTGCACCTTTGTCTATCACAAATAACAGGATACAGGAGCTTATACACATCTGTGGAAGACTTGAGAAAGGAAGTTTTCAGCACAGAGAAAGTAGAACATGAGGCCATGCTTTTGAAGGTATGATAACTGCACTATGTTCCCGTTTTGGAAAAATGTAGAAAGTAGCCATTTTAATAATTGAAAGCTCGGATCTCTCATTTCTTTGCAATTGTATTATTTGGATACTTCTAGACGCACAGGAAACATCACAGAAGGACAAGACAGATTGCTATACAGGATTTAGAATTTTTTTTCCCCCTGTCTTCACCTTTCAGTGGTTTGGAGAAAACAAGGCAGGTCATTAAGGTCATGCTCAATGACAATGTTTAAAGAAATGTATTTAAGAAATGCCATTTAAATGGCTTTAATAGCGTAAACATAGCCTATGACCATACGTGACCCAGCAAGACAGACACAGAGAACTGTTAAAATACTAGATCAAGAAAAATATTTTAACAAATTTAATACTGACACCAAAACCATATATCTCTGGTAGATTGTTTGCTCCAGTGCTCAATGGTAACAGGTAAGCTGTCCAATGGGTGAATTTCCTGGAAAGTCATTATATTCCTTTAATTTTGCTTAATGACATGTTATCCAACTAGTTAACCAGTACAATAAAATCTCATGGTTTAGATATGTTGAAATGTGAAATGTTGAAATGTTGATTGTGAACCTAAAATGGTTTCAGCTACCTTAGACCAAAATATCAGTCTTACTTGTACCTCAACATCTGCAAAATAGTGACATTGAGAAAAATGAACTCTAGAATTGTTGTTTTTTTTACTCTCAGCTATGGGACATGTTGATGCCAGCGGTCAAACTGGAGTCCAGGGTAACCAAACAGTGGGGTGACATCGGATTCCAAGGAGACGATCCTAAGACTGACTTCAGAGGAATGGGCATGTTGGGCCTCATCAATCTTGTGTGAGTGTAGAAGAGTTGAGATTAATCAGAAAATGGTACATACTAAATGAACCCTGACCAAGAGAATATGGTGTATTTTCCAGAATATGGTAAATGGAAAGCAGCAGGAAGTGTGCCACCCCTGACCTATCATGGAAATGTCCATTTTTTCACTCAAGTCAACGTTATTACAAGCTTTTAGCTAGCGACGGACAGCAACCGTATGCGATTAATAGTGTTTGTTTGCGTTGAGTGTTTATTATATTGTAATGTTTTGCTTTCTTACAGTTTCTTCAGTGAAAACTACACAGAGGAGGCTCGCCAGGTGCTGTCTCACGCAAACCATCCCAAACAGGGGTAGGAGACAGTCATACATATAGTGTGACGTTATTGTCGCATATTTTCAGAACTGTCTGTAAACAAAATATGGTATTAACAAAAGATCAAATCTCCACTCGTTTCAGACTTTGCTGAAATATAAGATGGTCCTCCTCTAGGTTTCATGGCACGCAGTGTTCAGAGTCATTTCTGGCACACATATTGCACTCATTTTGATCACTCCCTGTTCCAGGTACTCGTACGCCATAGTTGGGATCAACTTGACAGAGATGGCCTATAGCCTCCTGAAGAGTGGTGCTCTAAAATCCCATTTCTACAACACAGTGCCAGGGACACCTGAACTCCAGCACTTTCATCAGCTATACTGTAAGTAGAGACACTGTCTTATGTGTGTTCGACGTGATATTGTCTTCTCAGGCTGCGCAAATGCGACACACGTTCTAAAGCAGGAGTAAATGGCCCAGGACAAGTTGAAGTATTGTTGGTTTCCCCCTCTCTATAGGTTACCTGGCATATGAATTTGATAAGTTCTGGGTGGCAGAGGAACCGGAGAGCATCATGCAGTTCAATCACTACAGGGAAAAGTTCCACAGCAAAGTCAAGGCACAACTGCAGGACCCTGACGTATCCCTCACATTGACTGTGCGTTCTAAACAGTAACCGGGACTTATCCAGGACTAACCTAGGAACATTTCTACAGACCTCTCGACATTGCTTCATGTCGTAGGAGCAACCGAGGAGAAGCTTCCTGACTAATGCTGCCCAAATGTTGACGCCACCAAAACAATTTAAAAAAAAAGCAACCCGGAGCTGTAACGGACCACTCAACAAGTGTTCTTCAAATTTTCAAATACATTAAACCATCTTCGATTTGCAACCCATTAGTCATAAATAGTTTGTAATTTCTAGGTGATAGACGTTTTACAGATAGCAGGGGTTTCACAGTAGAGCACAAATGTACACCCTATACCTCAGAAATGAGCATTCCAATTGTTAACTGTACTAAATGAAGGGAAATGAGCGACTACAGGGGATTAGGGTCATGCGAGTGCTGTAGTGGTTTTTAGTAGTGATGGTTTGTGAAGTTTTCATTGGGCAGGGAACCAAATTATTGCATTTGTGAGGACGGTTAGAAAGTGTGACCATTATGGGAACATTTTTCGATAGCTTGGATGGAATTTTATTTAACCATGTTTCGAGCTGTCTTTTGTGTATTTATATAAACAACGCCTAATTATTCTCATAATTGTCCTGCTCAGGAATTTGATATTTATGTCTAGAGTTGAAGACTGTGAGTAAAGTAAGGAATAATTTGTGGTTTTGATGCCCTGTTGTGGTGCCCACACCTTAAGCTTTGTGCATGTTTTAATGCGTTTCAATTGATCCCATTAATGTCCTCTGTAATATTGGTGGTATTTAGATCATAATGGTTGTCTCACTACCCATTTCACACATTTATATGTGACCCAAGGCTGAAACTGCGTTACCATTACTTATTTTTATAATGTGATTTGCTTTTGGGGATTATTTGTAATGACTGACACATCTTGCTCAGAGTTAATAAATACACATTTTGATGCCTTTATGCTGTGTGCATGGTGTGTGTATGTTGTGTGTGTGTGTATGTTGTGTGCGTGTGTGAAGGGGGATCGTCTGAACAGGTAAAAATAAGGCAACCACAGTTTATGTGTAAAATAAGTCAAATATATTTAGGATTTACATAAATACGGTGTTTCACATTTTGGGAGGGATACCAGTTTTATTTAGTTTCTAAATCTCAGTATATGATGGCGTTTGGTTAAGCTGCCCTGAATCTGAGATTGGCAGCAATTTTAAAATGCAAACTCAGCTGTCCAAAAAGGGAAGTATTATCTAGTGTAATACTTCTCTTAGCATTCACTCACAATATTTGGAAAGGCTTAACATGAGCGATCATAATAAATATAAAATGGGAAATACATGTCTCAGTATAGTAGCCTGTCAGGTCAGTTCACATACAATAAATCCACATATAAACTGTCCATTACTCCTTTTTGAACAAAGGATTTGCTATTTTTTCACCACAGGACAAGTAGATTGCTAAATAAAACTGAAGTCATAATGAATTATGTTTCATTATACTTCTGTATGAGGATCTGACCCAAAGTGGCTTAAGTTTGTCCAGTCAATTAGTTAGTTTTGAAACAGGGATTTCAGTTGCTAGCCTCCATCCTCTTCTTCGTGACCATCATGGCCCTCTTGATCTGCTCAAATGACACGAACATCACAACGTTCCATGATCCCAGCCTGAGAAATGAGGGCACAAATCTACAGAGAGAAAAAAAAAAAAAAAAGATTAGTTTGTCGGTTTAAAAGATTCACTGCTAGCGATGATAACTAGAGTGCTGCAGTAACCTCGCTTACAGACTTTCTAAAAGTTCCCGTCGTCATCCGTGCCGTAATAGAACGACCTCGAGTGAAAGTCTTCTAAACACATTCAGTTCTGCCTTTACACCAGCGCGACCGCTTATCAAGGCTTTCCACGCAACAGTTTCGTGTTTGTGAGAGACAGAGACAGACGGAGAGGGAGCTTACCCTTTGTAGAAAGCTGTTGGCCCTTCTTTAGTCATCATGGTCCAGGCACAGTTGATAGCGCTCTTGTACTGGCCAGGAGGTGAGTTCATGTACCTAGTTTTCACTACGTCCACAGGGGAAGCTATCACCGTGGTAACAAAGCCAGCACCAAACGCAGATACAAAGTGGCAAGGTAGATTGTCTGTGTGGAAACAATTGAAAGAGATTGATAAAACAGTGACACAATATGAAAGTATCAATGATATGAGGCCTTTGTTCTTTGCTGAGCAATTCATAAAACTCATATACCAGATTATGTAATCAGCTGAATGGGGCAATATAAATCACAGATAAATGTGGTATTAACTACTAGACATGTACAGACGTACAGCACTCTGCAGAGAGAATAACACAATGTACTGTACAAGTATGTTTTCTGTTATCAGCTATGCAGGATACAAGAGTCAAAGGGACGAGAGGGGGTCTGTCTCACTTGTTGGGAGTGTGTGTGTGTATTGCTTGTGAGTGTAAGGATGCACATGCATGTGCACATGCACTCACCTGACAACAGGTTGTGTTTAAGGATGGCCTCCTTGATAAGGTCATAAGTAACCAGTTCTGTACAGTTGACCAGGGCATTTCTTGTGATGTTGGGTAGTGTGCCTGGAGAAGCAACTTGGTTTTAATACTAATCATTAAAATAATAACTAGCAGTAAAATAATGTCGCTAAAGTCCCCTTCATATTGTCACAAATTAGCACGACAAGGTATAAAGCTTTGAAAGATATCTACAAACAGCATCTGCTCTAAATCAGTGTATTATGGCATCAAAAAAAAGCTTTTGTTTTTCATGGCTTTTAATACCTGAGGAATAACTTCCTCGGAAACAAGTTCATTCGCACACGGTTCCTAACACAGGGCCAACGAGATACTGCACCTTTCCAGAGTCCTCGGATGCCCTCGTTCTGGAAGATCTGTTTGTAGGCCTGCATAGTGCCGTTATAGCGACGAGCGACCCCGTTTAGGTTCATCTGGGCCTGGAATCGAACCTTCACCACATCAGTGGGCTGAGCAAAGGACACAGCCATGGCCCCCGTGGTACATCCAGCCAGAATACGTATCAGTACACTTGCGTCTGGGGAAGAGGGTAGGGGGCGACAAGGATTAGTGAATGTATGTCTTGTCTGAGCCCCGACACAAGAAATGCCCTTGAAAGTCGCTTACGTCTCTCGCAAGGATATTCTGGTGAGCGAAAGTCCCATTTGTTTGGATGAGTCGTTGAAAACCCCTGCGTGTACTGTGAATGCAGCCACTTACTATCTGTGCCTCCAGTGTAGAAGTTCTTGACGTTGTCGTAGAGGCCGATTCTGATGGAGGCGAAGCACAGCTGTCTTTGTAGACCAGCTACCAGTCCATTATACAGAGATCTGGGCCCCTCTGTTCGGACCATAGTGCTGATCGTCCCAAACACCCCCCTGTAGCGGATGTTTTGCGCTGCCTCCACTTTTTTCTCTCCCTGAATCTGGTGTACCAAAGAAATTACAGCATTACTGATAATACTCAAGGCCAAAACCAAATGTACAGTACAGTGAAAAGTTAAATACTGAGATTAGACTACGTTTTGCTGTACAGTAACATCACTGATTATACTAGATTTGACAAGACGGACTGTCAAGTCAAACTACTTTTTAGTGACTATTATCCACCATCAAACAGTGTCTATAAGGGTTTAAAGCCACTTAAGGCCTTAAGTGTCACGATAAGGTACACAACATAATACCTATAGAACATCATCACAAAATATTATCAGATCCATTGTCACCTTGGATAAAACATTGAGTAAACAGTCATCAGCCCATGGACTCAGTGATACCGGAGGCGGACGACCCAAGCGGTCCTTCTTCTTTTGACGGCATTACTGAGCAGATACACTACCTGTAGTCTGACTTTGGCTGTGTCCAGAGGGAAGGTGACGAGGTCAGCAAAGCAGGCGGCGGCCCCCGCGCTCATCATCTTCACCCCGAGAGGAGGCGGCACGTCCGAGGGTTTAAGTCCCACCATAGTTCTTACTACAAGGGAGACACAAGCGCGTGAGCATACGTTCACGTACAGGGACAAAAACACGTGCCACCGGTTTGGTCAGCTCTGTTAAAACCACCACATAAAACGTTACATTTGAATGTGACGCTTTGATAAAACTTTGTAAGTTGAGACCCGAGTTAATATCGTTTGTAGCAATTTGCAAGTCTTTTATTTGCCACGTTTACCAAACAATCAACATATCAAAATCTAAAATATATTGTAAAAATGTACTTACAATGTTTGTCTTAGAGATGAGAGATTTCCTTTTGATCCTTGGTTGTTTGTTACTGGCAGGACTGATGAGTCTGATTATAATCCATAAAGGGCCAAGCTCTTGAAAGAAGAAAGATCCATCTTCTGCCCTGTATATATACGGTTTCTAGCTGACTTTTTTATGACATCGTCACAGAGGCGTTACTGTGTACAAGAGCTTGTGTCAAATCAAAGTCCACTGTCTAGCAGCAAGTCAATGTTCAATTTACCCCATAGCATACTGTGTAATAGAAACCTTTCGCGAAAAGCAACATTTATTTTCTACAAATGACCACAAAAGCACAAAGCTGTTTTGGATTGTAACTTAATTATGCTTCAATCAAACATTTGGTAACAATTCTAAAATGCCCATAGCCAATTACTGATCATTCAAAAACAGTTCTATCTCTTACCTCTCTTTAAATATAAACAAACACGAATCCAATGCCAACATCCACTTACTAAGCAGTATTTTGGAATAAACAATGGCTTCCCCTTGTAGCCTGTGTCTGGCACCTAACGTAATGAAGTGAAATTATTTACTTAATTACACCAATTGTCTGTTCTCAACAGTCATAATATACAGAGAGATAGTTTGTGAGAGGCTTGTCTTTGTTTGTAGCCAATGACATTTAGGGTGTGTAGATACCAGGGAAAAGGTTGAAGCTGATAGGCTAAGTGACAGGAGTTTACAGCTGCCCTTTAACCTTGGTGGAAGCTGTGTAATAATATTATTTATGCTAATTCCCCGTGGTGTGGTATTGTATCCGTTTGCATCACGGTATACATAGTAGTTAAAGTTGAGGCTCTGTATTAAATTTCAGCCAAATCCAAGGAGTCAGCAGTTTCTAAATGACAGACATCACGTTTCCCGTGATGGATATTGGTAAAAAAAAATGCTGAGAGGACAAAGCAGGATTGGGTGAGTTGTGACGTGAATTAGTGACTGAAGTTCATTATGGGTGCAGATAAGAATCTTGCATCACAGGCTGTTCTCCCTCAAAACAAGTTGGCTGAGTGGAACCATTGCCCCCATTTCGTAACATCCCAGTGCTACCCAGTGTTAGTACAATGAGCTTCTCAAACCTTAAAGTTGATTTCGTGGTTGAGCATGAAAAGTGTCCAAGCAGCCAAACCATAACCAACCAACAGCTACTAGAGAAGAGAAATCTAGCACTGGCAGTCCTACAGCACAGTAACCATAGGACAGAACAGACCATTACGCCCTCAGACATATGAGATTTTCTTTATCTGTTTACCTCAACATGGTTCTAATCAGTTATAATTAGAACAAAATGGGCCATGTCATGTCCACACGTGCTGGTTATAGTGAAACTTGCCAGGAGAATCATATAAAAGACGATGACCTTGGTTTATCTTGACCCCGACATGAGACACATTATATAATCTGTGGTAAAGGCAGAGGATAGTGAGGGTGATGTCACAAGATAATGGTGAGAATGAGATATATCAACATTTAATTCAGCCTATTTTATTTGGCACAATATGTTTCTCATAGATTAACAATTGCCAGCTTTGCTATCTATCTACAACAGGAAGGGATGCTTGCACAGACTTCTCAATGAACAGACAGTAAGTCCCACTCTGATAGTGAGCTATGATTGGTCAACCTCGGCCACACCCCCAGGGTGTCAGGCCAACAAGGACAGATAAAGAGACATAAGTAAAGGCATTGTGATTACACATTGAGGCACCATGCTTTGGGGGTGTCAGTACGACCATAGCAGCTGGACTCACACTACACTCTTACTAACACTTACTTCATGATCATAGTGCTAGCAGGACCAGCATAGAGAGAGCTTAGTTCAACCTTCTAATACTGTAAATCAGGTTGAGTCTGATTTTTTTCCTCAAGCTGGAATGTGAAAATCATTATAATGTATTCTTTCAATATATTTTATCTCAACTATAAAGCAACTGTAAATCATAGCATAATGCACCTGCTTTTAGTTTTTGGTAAGTATACAATACAAAAAAAAAGAAGTTACGTGAAAAAAACATCTTAATTTATAAGGACATATCTGCATCTATTCCATCATGGGTAATCCTTAGCTGGGACATTAATTATTGGTGGCCTGAACGAACTTCCTCCTGTTATCCACTAGATGGCGGTAAGACCTACCTGATAAAAACAATGAAAGAGGCTTGAGGCAGTTGTACTGTGTAGCATAGAATCAATATACTATACTTTTAATTAGTTGAATTCGTACACAATGCTTCAGAATAATGAGCATGTACAATTGGACACTTAAAATCAAAATTATTCACATTTTAAACAATTTAAAAACGGCAATGTAAAAATGTATTGCGCAAAAAGGTAAAAACGTGTTTTGTAAAAAAAAAACAAGCCAACTTTTGGAGTGCGGACAACTATAGCGGCACAAGGCAAGCAGAATACATATTAGTGGGACACAAATGTAAACTTTTTTCCCCGGGTTATAAAGAAAGTGCAGGTGCTTCTTAAACAGTATTTCTCTAAATTGTAACATTTTCATTTTTTAATCACGATACCTCCATATGGGCCTGAACCAACAATAACTGTTCAAAGTCTTGAAAACATACTTCTATGACAATGTGGACCATCCAACGTGTTAAGTACCAGTTTTAGAGGTGAGTTGAGTGTAGTTAGCGATAACAAAAGGAGGAAAGTAATCGAGAATATTTGTGAAGACTTCGGATCTTCAGGGGAATATTAAGTTGAGGACTGACTGTTCAGAAACTCATGTGATGGTATGCATGTTAAGAAATAGAAAATATGTTCTGCCAGAGTGAAATATTGCTTTGAAGAGAGGTTGAGCTGAATCGTCAGTTCACAGACTACCATGTGAAAATTAAGTGAGTTCATACACTGAATTTCACAGCCTTATTCTTTTTTTATATCATATTCATCCAGTGAGAAAAATCAGCAAAAAAAAATTTAAAAAATTAAACAATAACCCGAATAGCAGCAAACTGAATTATAATGTGAGGAACAACAGTTCACCAGACATCATATTAGGTGATCTTGAGTAGACTATCAATATTCCAGTTTACAACTGTACTGAATCTGTGGACATTTACATCTACATAGCCTAAGTGTACTAGAGATTACATTATTAATATCTATGCATTACATCTTATAAAGTACAGCTACTACATGTACACATTAATTTCCTTTGAACAAAACCCTTCATTTCCTAGTCCCTCTTAGTTGGACAGAATCTGCTAATTCTAATAATAAAAGTCTTTCACGTCTGATAAAATACATTGCTTGGAGCAGTTTTGTTCACATTCATACAAGTATTATACACGTATACTTCAGATTTCATTTTCCAAACAGGGTCATTCTCTTCTAGAGCTGATTGAGACATTTTCCCCCACCAATGACAGATTGATAATCACGTTTCCTATTCGAAACTAAGAGAACGGGAGTCTTTGTGCGAAGCCTCTTTTGAAGGCCTCAGCCCGACAGCGAAATCTCATAGTCGCTAGACGATGATAGAGGGCGCCCTACTTTCCGCACATTCTTGGCATTAATTATACGAGCCGCCATCTCCGCCGGCTTCTCAAAGTACTGCACCAGGGCCTGCTCTGTGAGCACGGAGGCCAGGAACTGCTCGAAGGTAATGGCCCAGTCCTTGTCGATGCTGGTGCTGTGAGGTAGACCGACTCTATCGTGCGGTCCTCCGCCGCGGGGCTTGTCACCTCTTTCGTTGCCGCTCCCGTCGCCGCTGCGCACCAGCACCGTGTCGTCCGCGATGTCCTCGCACTGCAGCTTCTCGTCCAGCTCGTGGGAACCCGCGCTGAGCACCGAGTAGGACGACATGGACGTGTCGTCTTTGGTGTCGTCGTCCGAGATGAGCATGGCCGAAGACGTTCCCGCGTCTTTCGGGGACGAGTCCTCCAGCTTGATGTCCTGCATGGGCGGCAGCTGCTCGCACCCTCCGTCCCCTTGCTCCGCCCCGCAAGGCCTCGGCCTGCTCTCCTCCAGGCCTCCCCCGGGGTGGAAGGCCTCGTCCCGGTCCCTCTGCTGGAACGCGCCGTCGGGTCGGGCGTCCCGGGCGTTTTTGGAATCCGTCGCGTCTCTCGCGCCCACGTGTTGGTTTGTCTCCAAGTTGCCCTCTTGGTCGGGGTCCTTGCTGCTAGGGCAAGAGAAGAGCTTGCCCACCTCGCCCATTTCCAGGAGCAAACTGGTGACGGTGGCCGTGGCATGGTAGAGCTCCTGCTCGGCGATGTCTTCGCTGAACATGCTGTAGAGTGTCTTACAGAGCTCAATAAACTGGCTCTGAGGGAAAGACAAATATTAAAAGGTCACTGGAGCCATCATACTGTACTCAGTATGTATACCTGATGAGTTACTCGGAACAAATTATATATATATACACTGGTAGAGCAGGCAATAGCTCACCTGGTTCAGTTTGGGCAGGTTTTTCATGTTTTCTAGTTTGGGTTTCGTCTCCTGGTTCCACAGTTTCAGGTAATGGCGGTAATCAGGGGGTTGCAGCTTCTTCACTGTAATTTGTATACAGGATATGTTAGTCACGGATGAGCGTTTCAGTCAATGTCTGCTGGTTTTATTCTGCCGAGGAAACTACTGATTACAAGAAAGAGTCTGTGAGACGAAGGGACATGTAGTTGCTAACATCAAAATGAGCTGGGCATACATTTTTTTTCTCCATTTCAATGGAAAATACAAAGACAACCCATAATACTGCACAGTACAGGGACGTCTTTGATTTCCAATTTTGCAAGATATACGTCAATGGTTTGGAAATCAAGTAATAAGGTTTATTATAGTACACATCTGCATCTTGACAACATCACAGAGATGCGCAAACGTGGGTTCTCACGGAAATCATTTTCCTCGACAAATTGAGTCAAGCCCATGAAAAGCATGTCCGTATTTTTCCATCCATGCGTTGTGTGGAGATGAAGGTGATTTTATTCATAGATGCACCACCACTCTAATGGTACCTTTATATAAGAAAGGTTTGGCTAGTTAGACTAAACCATAAGTACATTTTTTTTCAGAACGTGTGACCGTTTGAAACTTCTTACCCTTTTCGGTCTTGAATGTAACTCGGACAAAGCCGTCATCCTTCTCGCTTTTGCACTTGGGGTCATGACCTGAAGGGAGAGGATCACCAAGATGAGACGCGTACCGCTACTGTGCTTCAAAGCTTCCCCGTGCCCCATACAAATCTGCATGTGTGCACCTCCTGACACGCGAGAGGAAAGGAAATGACAGCGTGGCAAAGCACCTTAGTATCGCTAGCAAAATCTGCAGTTTGGTTCCACAGGCGTGTCACTTGGAACTTAAATATGCAGTGAAACACTATAAGACTGTTATCCAATAGCATACGTTCTTAACAACGTAAGAAACTGTTGCCAACGATGCATAAATAGTCCAAAGATAAATGATAAAAGGAACATTTATAGAGCCGCGTGTTGTGTGTTAAGCTCGCCAGTGACACTGTAAACAGTACTGCAGCTGTATACTATCTGACAGGTCTATTTAAGGGTAAATAAGGTGCACATTAAAAGCGTATTTCCACCAGCTTGTGAAAGCAGTCAGTCCCAGAGGAGGCACAATGTGCTCTCTACCAAGGCATTGGTTTCGAGTCTAGTAGAAATTTGTACAAACAACACAGTGAAAACTGCAATGCCTCAGACAGCTGTTATTTTATTGCTTCACTTTAAAAACAAAATAAATAAACAAAACCGGTATTCCTCGAAAGACACAGAGGAAAAAGACAGAGACTTTATACTCCCAAGAATACAGATCAATCTTTTTGGGGAGGAAAAGTGAATCCCTAGTTCTTACCAATGGAGGTTTCTGGGGTGATGTCTTCAAAGAAGTACTGGGTGGCCTCAAAGGCAGAGTCAGGCTCCTCCTGTTCATGACTAACCTCTGGTAGAAAAAAGGATGGGAGACTGTCACCATTTAACAAGTCAGGTGCCAAGAGCATTTATTATATCTCATATTCATATAGATTAGGGGCTGATATAGTTTTGATGAACTAGTTCCACATATATTGTATATTTCTTGCTCAGTATCAATTAAATTACCAAGCCCTTGTGCTACGTTTCCACTAAAGTTGCCTGGAGGAATGAAAATCTCATTCAATCTCAATCAATTATGCGTCAGACTAAATCTGAAGGAGCGTTTCAATGCCAGGTGTGTTCTCTCAACTGCCACTTATGAAAAGATAGCATAAAGTGTTGACAAAAGGCCGGAATATACTTCAGTGAAAGTACACGTAAACGTCTCTGTGCATAGATGTTGAGAAGGGGCTTGTGGGTAATCGTCGTGGAGAAGGGGCTTTGTGGGTAATTGTTGCATCGCATTGAGCCTCGCCGTCGCAACTACGCGCCGATTGGTTGAACAGGGAAGGATATCCAATAGAAGGATATGACATCACCGCGCACGGAACCAAAACAACAGAGAACCACAGGTAGCGGAACATAAACTCTTCACATCGAAGGGTAGAAATGGAGCAGTTTGAGGAGCAACTTGCGGCCCCAGGTTCAGGCGTTGTCCTGTGTATTTTGGTTCCGTAACCGCAACGCCGACATCTAGTGCCAACGCGTGCGACGGCGTGCTACCGTGTAGTTTAGCAGGCGGCTACGCGCATGACCGCGAAGGGGGTTCGAAGAATACACGCATATACACGCCAACGTCGACGTAAAAGCCAGACTAAAGGAGAAGCCAGAGAAATCGAAGTTCTGGCGCTCTCACAAAAGTGAAACAAAGAGCACAAAAGAAACTAGCTATTGAATCCTTGCTCCTCCAACGTCTCTCTCTCTCTCTCTCTCTCTTTCTGTCTCTTTTCTGTCTCTTACACCCCAGAGATCGGCCCCTTCACTACCTCGCCCAAGTATGACAAGACAGGACTAGAATACACAGCTTCCTCAAGACTGCTTTCCATTTCCCTGACCGATGCCGGCGTCGTCGCCGGTGAACGCGGTCATGCCTCACTCACCGGGTAAAACGTGCATCTTGTACAGGAGCTTCAGTTTCTCGGTCAGGTCCCCGTGGCACAGAACACCTGCAGACACACCAACAAAGTTTCGACGTTTCGGAAAAAAAAGGCTTGCAGAAGTGACGCATTGCTGTGGCTAAAATGCTACATTCAAAAACGGGATTGTTGTAACCTGACGATGTCCGTTTATCACTTGAACAGTCCTCTGGATACGTTACAAAATATAGCTGCGCACACACACATACACACACATATACACACACACGCACACACCCTTTTCCCCTCACTCACTCAGGCCGCTGATGAACTCGCGGAAGTTGATGAGGGCGTCTCCGTTGTGGTCGAGAAGACGGAAGAAGCGCAGGGCCAAGGGGTCCGAGTGTGCTCCGTTGGCCCACGGGAACAGCAGCGCGAACAGGCCCTTAAACTGCTCCACATCGATGCGGTACTGCTCCAGATAGGGCAGGCTGGGGTCGTGGCGCTCTGTAGGGTTGCTGCTACTGCCCCAGTAACAGCTGGTCAGGTGCTCTGCCTGAGGAGGAGACGAGACCAGTTCGAATCAGGAAAGAACCCCAGGTGAAAGCTACCCAGATAGTAGACACATTTGGGCCAAATCTGGCTCACTTTTGGCACTTACGGCCCAGTTACGGCATGGGCAAGTGTTGTGTGGGCCAGACGTGGGCCAAATGTCATGAGCCGGGCCTAACTGGTGTACAACGTGGGCCAAATAAGGTGGACTTGTGGCCGAGTTTAGGTAGCTAGACTCGCCCGAGTCAATGCCGTCATTCAAGGCCAGATTTGGGCCATAAGAGGATGTGGGCCATCTACAGATGTGGGCCGCATTTGGGCCAAACATTAATTGCTATCTGGGTAGAGACGCTGCCTCTCGTCTAGCTTGAACTAGAGGGACAATTTAAAAGGTGGATTGCGTAGAAAATGACAGGAAGACGGACGTTAATGCGCCTTAACGAACGGGCAATAGCCCTTAGCATAGATTCAGTGTGTCATCTATAAAAAGTGCATTAATGTTGCGACGCGGTGTTTGGAAAACAATTTCACACTTGAACAAGCTTGATCACTGTTAGCATTGTTGCCGTCCATAAAGAGAGGTAAATACATCTTTCCCATGTGGCCATGAGGAGCTATGCAGCAGGAACAGCTTCTGTTAATGGAGAAACACTTAAGTGCCAATGCAAGGGTTTCACTACGACAACCTGCAATCTCTTTTAGAGATCAAACGGGAGCTGGAAGTGTAGATAATGTCAGGCATGGGAAGACGTTATCTCAAGGTACCTCCACAGGAACGGCTTGGCTGTTACTCACCTTGAATACTACGTAGAGCTCCTCCAGTTCATCAATGCTGAAAGCGGTCTCTGTCACGATAGTTCTCACCTGAGACATGAGAAAAGAAAAAAAAAAAAAAAAAAGTAAATCAGATGTGTGAGGGGAGAGCGGAATATTTATTGATTAATTGAATATTTAAATAGCATGCAGCTCCTGTTGCTTTGATGCCTTGCCGCAAGTCTATAATTATAAAACCTGTGACAAGAGAGTAAGAGAGCATTGGTGGTCAACCGGGTCTTTACCACATTGCGTTTAGTTGTGTCCTCAATGGTCTGGATGACCCTCAGTCTCTGTTTGAAACGCATCTGTTCGATCACATCCGCGCGGATCGAGCCGAATTTCTGATGGGACAGCAGAGGGAGAAAGACGAGGGAGAGAGTTGACAACTCCTAAAGTCAAGATATCAGTGGGAACGGTAGAGACGGCTAGAAACAGGGACGAGGACTCGCAGACGAATCACTTCCAAACCATACAGTCATGTCAGGGCGACACGGGGGTGACGGTCACCTCCGACTCCAAGTACATGGATTCAAAATCAAATCATATGCGCCAAATTCATATTTCATAGAGTCGTTGTTGAATGAATGGAAAAAGAGAGATGGAAGAATGGGGAGACTTTAAGAAAAAAATGCAGCCGCACGCCCCTAAACTTACTAGCAGTTGTTGATTCAAATATTAGGTAACGGTTTTGAATCCCTAGCCTTTTTTTAAAATTTGAATATATTTTCGAATTCCCTGGCCTTTCTTAAAACGGCAACACAAAACA
>OMKK01042204.1:0-18353 GCA_900302305.1 Polymixia japonica | reverse complement strand
AACAATTGATCCTGTATGCATGGGAGACCAGCGTAGACACAACCTGCTCCTCAGACGGTCTCTTCTCCCCACAGAACCTCAGCAGACGGTCAAGCAGGCTTCCTCCCCCTCTGGAAAAGCAGTCATGTAAGATCGGAAACGGGGTATCCAAGTCTCAGGGCAGGAGAGTTGCATCTCAGTGCGTCTCAGAGCCATTAATATCTTTGACATGCAGGTTGAGCGAGGGGCCAACTCATCCCAGTCAATGAGCGCTTGAAACATTCTGAAATAGCCTCCGCCTCAAGCTGAGGGCTGAGAGAGGATGTTATGAAATTATTGTTCATGTGCACATTTGATTTTCTAACAAAAACTGGTTAGCAGAACTCGCTGGGCTACAAATGTCTAAGGGTAAGCACCCATCGGGGGATCAGGGTCTTGCTCCCAGATGGTGCTAAAAATGTTTTTAATTTCCCCTTTCTAGGTCAGGTCTGTTCTAACCTTTTCTTTTATTTTGGGTAAGACAGAGGTAGGAACACATTTGGGAAGTTGATGTTCAAAGAGCAGTGATTTATATGTATTATTTATAGATGGCTGTCATAGTGAGTGCCACATTTGTGGTGAGGGGTGCATCTTATGCTTCTTCGACTTCTGCATGCTGCAACTGTGAAGCAGCTTTTGAATCATACTATCATGATTAGAGGGAAATCGGCCCGCCACTCAGTTTGACAGGTTACGTTTTATTGTCACAATTTGTCTGTGAGCACGAATAAAGAAAAACAAGACTAATCCGTTGTGTCACTAAGATGTATTTCCTGGAACTCCTCCATTAACAAAAGGGGGAATAGATTCATAAAAACAGATGTTTTAGCTTGCGCACCAAAGCGAGCTTTAATCTATAATGCTACTATTATTCTTCCTCGCTCTCTCTCCCTCTTTCACTCTCTCTGTGTCATATATAACTACTCTGTCTTGTGTTTATTCATATAAATTCACGTGAACAACTGGCAGGCTTCCTCCAGTAAAAAAAAAAAAAAAGAGAGGATAACATGGCAGAAATAAAGAGAGATCTCGAATTCTCACCTTTTGATTTTATTTCCCATCTTTTCCAAACAATAGAGCACACGTGTGGGCCATTTTTCATCTCAGGTCAAAGAGCTGGCAGGAGGAGGTGGAAGTCCCGTCTAGCTCCATTTCACCCCCGCTGAAATTCTTCCTGCCGGAATCCTTTTGGGCAGTTGGGAGATGCAAAGCTTCCGAGAAAGAAAAAAAAAACCCTCACCTAAAGTAGTAAAGTATAAACCTCTGCAGTGGTCCCCCAGGTGGCCTGCCTGTCCGACATATTAAACACTTCCACGCTGACCTTATTTGCTGTCTTTGCTTTCTCCCCTTCTTATCTTATGATCCGTCATCAATTTCTACCTGTCACATTGGGAAAAAGTCTCCTACCGAATTTGTTTTAAAAGTCATTATTTAGTTCATTCACTCGTAGTACCAGTGCAATGTACATCTGGGTCCCAGCGCCGGATGATGTCAGGACTGGCGCTGACCCAAGGCCTGCCGCACAGAGAGTTCCGCAGAGAGGTCGGCTGTGCATGTTTTCCCTTCCTGTGCCTCCGTGACATCTTCCTGCCGGGGGGAGCCTCAGGGAGCCATTTGAGGAGGCCTGGACCCAGAGCATGAAGGACTGAACACAGCAAATTCTAATTAGTCTGACAGCGCAGGTGGAGGGAGAGGGGTGGACCCCGGACCCCCAGCATTCACATTTAACTGCCTTGAAATTTACTTTCCGTATAGCCTCCTTTATCACCGGAGAGCCTTCCTCTGTCCTTTTCAGGACTCGTTTTGAGTTCTGATTCAAAGTGATCACAGACAGAAACTAGAGGGAGCACCGGGCTCGACTGTCTGTGTGTCTGAGCCACAGTGGGCCTGCTAAACCCATCACTAGAGTGGCTTTTTGAGAATGGAGGAGACAGAAAGAGCCCCACAGGGGCCTGGGCTGCTTTATTTTAGCAGACCAATTTCTCTGTAGTTATAAATTATTTTCCACTGTATGTGGACTAAGTTGGATTTTTACTATGGAGTCCACATTTCAAGAGAATATATTTATTTCATCCGTATCATGCAAAGAGTTATATATTTAAAAAGAGAATAAAATACATTTATGACTACTTCAGATGCAAAGCTGTCAATGACAGGCATTTTATTAGATATAATAAATACGCAATCATGATCCAAACAGTCACCATCCAACCGGCGCACTGACATCCGAGAGTGTACGCGACCCCGGAACGTGTGAATGTGTCAACCCCAATCTACTAATAAACTATCCTAAAATTCTAGAATTAATTTTCACAACAATAAAAAAATAGAACTACATCAGCATCTCTCATAATTAGATAGTCAGGGTTTCCCTTCTTTAACATTATCCTCTATGCTCCACCAAGGCCTCCAGCCCTGTCACCCCATCGCTCCCTGTCCGTTGGGCTCACAGCGGTGATTTATCCTCTTTACATACCAACAGCTGTGTTGAGGGCTCCAAGCGGAGAGAGGGCTACTATTTGCCGTGACTAATCGATACCAGACTTCAAAAAACAGCAACCGTGAGATTTGCAAAAAATACACCAGTCAATGACACCAGAAACTCTGACCCTTTGCTGTGGCTTGCAGACTTACATAAACAACTTCTTGGCTCTGCTATTGGAAACAATGGAATGGAATGTGAATGTATGTGTGTGGGTGTGTTTGTGTGTGTGTGTGTGTGGTTGTTTAGGGGCAAGAGTGTGGTCTTCCCATGAACATATCAATCCTGTCACGTTTCTGAATTGATTATCCGGAGGAGTCCCATGTTTGCAAATTCAGCAAATGATCAAGATGTTCATTTAGGATTAAGCTGTCAAACAAAGAAACCCGCAACAGTGTCTTGATAAGAGCTGAAGCGGTCAAGTGCTCAGGTGGGGACCAGTTGTTTTTTTTACTACTGGGTCTAAACTGCTTGTTAGAAAAACTGCTTCTTCCCAGAGCACCCTTCCTAATATGCTACCCAACTTGCAGAGATACAGTGGCAGTAGGTCTGAAAAGACAGCTAATTATCACATTTTTTATATGTTTTTTATTCTTTGTATTTAAAAATTGCTTATGAAATCTTTTTAATCATTTCACAATGTTTTCCATCTACAACCCAAAATATGTTCAGGCAATTAATAGTTCACTAGGTTAAACAATTTAACTTACCATGTGATGTATTCTCATTTAAATTTCATTTCTGTTAAAAAAATATGCATCTCACCATGGCTGAAGGAAATCACAAGGTGGAATCAGAAAATATATATTTTATTTTAAACGTTTGCATTCACACTACAAAACTCATAAACTCTAAATAAATGCACTGCATTTTTGAAAGGCTTACGCCTACTTGCTGCTCAAGTATAAATAGTCTCTTTGGTTGCATTATCCAGCGTGTGTGTGTGTATGTGTGTGTGTGTGTTCTGTCCAGCTTTGATTCTTCCCTGAGAATGTTTATGAGGAGTTCTAGGTTGCTGATTATTCAGTCTTCTTCAATCAGCGTCTCATTCGCAGGGAAGCCAGCCCTCGCATTTTTAAACAGTCTTTGCCATCCTTTATCTGGAAAAACAGAAATGGAAACGGATTAGTCATGTAAGCATATAATTTAATAACAGGTCAGTCTTATTCGCATCTTACGTCAAAGCAATACATCTTTTTATCTAGGGCATTGGCAGCATATCAAAAATATAATTTAGTTATGTTACAGTATAATGTTGTATAATAGTTAGTATTTTAGTGTGACCTACTCAATAAAGTGGTGTGCTACGGCCGTGTGAGGAATCTAGTGAATTGTGTCCAGACAAGACCCCGTGCGTAAAAGCACACGCATGTCAACATAAAAAAAGATGTAAATTACAGATGGATACGACTAAAAGATAAACGATTAATGCATCAGACACTATTTTCTTATTAATCACAGTCGCCATCAAGATCAACAAATAGTGTCAAGGAGCTAATTTGCCAACTTCGTGCCAACACATAATTTGCATTTATGCAACATTGGCGTTTGAGGCTGCTTTTGAATATATGATGATATATGAGCAATTACCCCTTTCCTTTGGTTACTTAAACAGAAGGTGCAGATGGTACGCGGCTGCTTTCCACCGCTCTCTCCTTGCGCGTAGACCGCACCAAGACAGGGTTGTCCATCACTTTTACCGTCTTCGAGAAGAAGCACGTTGGCCAAGTGTGAGATGTAGCTGGACGCCAGGCGAAGTGTTTCGATCTTAGAGAGCTTTCTGTCCACCGGCTCCGTGGGTATCAGAGTCCGCAGTGCTGTGAACGCCGTGTTAACGCTCTGGGTCCGGTCTCGTTCCCTGGCGTTAGCCGCGTTCCTCTGTTTCATAATGACAATGTTTCCTTCCGATTTTCGGGAAATCCTTCTTCGTTTATCGACGGTGGCGCACACCCCGTAACTTTGATCCGAGCTACCGTCGCTTTCGCTGCGGTTTTCTTCATCATCGGACATCATACTGAGGTCTGGATACATCAGGTGAGTCGCCATAGGCCGCAGCATGGCAAAAGTCATCATTGAAAGTTTGCCAGTTCTGTCGCGAAACGACTGCAGAAACACTCTATGCAAAAGTGGCCCGAAATCAGTGTTCTTGGCCTAACCCTATAAGGCCATCTCAACATTGCACTAAGGCTGTATACAATCGCTGAAAAAAAAAATCCAAGATGATTTCGATATATCTTACCTACTTACTCCCTAGAAGCCGTGTGCCGACTTATATAGTACTATTAAAGGAATCCACCCGACTACCTGCGCTGCTCAACTGGACTTGGATGGGAGGAGTTGCCACGACCATAGAGTTCAAACCCAACTTACTTAACAAGTCTAATTTATTTAACAATAGACGGCACGCTTACAAGATCAATCTTATTTAGTCTATTTGCCGTTTTTACAGTTTATTTTTGTGGAGGGCCTAATGTTGGCTATAGTGATGATTACACCCAAACTATAATTCGGCCAGATAGGATAGCCTGTGTTTTGCCTAAATGTGTCTTACAAGTTGCCTACATGCACGCATAGTCATGCAAAGTCCTTTTTAATATTAACATATAAAAAGATAAATAAATAATTTTCAACTGCTTTTCGACAGCGTTTGACATGTTTACGGCGCTGCCACCCGCTGAGATTTGTTTCGTTTGTGGTATAACTGCACCGGTAGTAGCCTAACGCTGAAGACTTTTGATGACGTTTTTCCACAATAAATATTATATACAGCTATATATCAACTTGCCACTCCATCTACCCCTTGCACCCTGATATAAACGAGGATACGATTCAAATGTATTTCATAGCGCATACGTTTGGAAAACTGAGCGCAAATAAAGTTGGGAGTTTGTCTTGAGCTCTCGAAATTGTTACATCTCAAATTTCAGAGGTTCACTATTGTTATGTCAATATCTTTTCTGTGTGATACTGTGTGATTGATAGAAGGAGAAATTCTCTTTTCATGTCCCTCACTGCCCAGGCAGGTCAGAGGTCAGGGTCCGCTATAGAACAGTGCTCTATTTAGTGTCTTGCTTAAGGGCACTTCAGCAGGGTAGATACTTGCTGTCACATGGGTTTGAAACCCAGCATTCTGGTTGGAAGATCATACTAACTATACCACCTTGCAGGCAATTCTTTTAGAAATACAAATTTAGCATTTTACTTTCCCAGTGCACTATGGTACAGCAACATTCTTTGCTGACTGCTGATGGAACCTACAGTATAGACTGAATACTGGAGATATTTCTCTGGAGATTGTACGATTATACTACTTGTGAATACTAAACAGTCCTATGTTTTTAAATAAGTAGTTTTCCTTGCTTCATGCTGATTACCATAGGTTAGGCAGAGGGAGAGTAAGCGTGAGTAAATAAACAATGAACAGATGTCCAGGGGTCCAAGGATTTTACTTTCTTTTTGGTTTGAAAAAACGAAGTGGGAAGGCAAATGGTTGATTTAG
Organism: Polymixia japonica; assembly: GCA_900302305.1. Taxonomy (NCBI): domain Eukaryota; kingdom Metazoa; phylum Chordata; class Actinopteri; order Polymixiiformes; family Polymixiidae; genus Polymixia; species Polymixia japonica. Next base: position 12,354 of record OMKK01042204.1, on the reverse strand, counting down.
GACCTACTTACCTTTAAAAAAAGACGTCATCCAAAACCAGGTGCTACAAATATGTCCCCTACAGCCACCAACATATCAAGCCCCTTCAGTGTACCTAAGCAGTATCAACAATGCTGTCAGATGTCCAAACTGGCTGGTGAAGCAGCATTGTGGTCTTTTAAAGGACTAGGACCAAAGGCAGGAATCCACAGTGGCAAAGCTTGCGTGAATTTACAAATAACAGTTTTCTTACATTTAAAATTAAAACATTTAACAAACTAGCTTGGTGAAGCTCATTATAAAAGATATACATAAAATGCTTTGGCCTTTCTGTGATATCCAATATCCAGCAATATCATATCTGTAATTCTACGTAATGCATGTTCTTACATGCATTGGGGTTAACAAGCACTATCCTCTCAACTATCAGTAAATTATGTTTAAAGTCGTACAGACTTTCAGTGACCATATGGTTAACTACTCATGACACATGAAGGCTTAGTCAGAGTTTACTGGTATTCATATATTTGTGGTGTGTGTGTGTGTGTGTGTGTGTGAGCCCAATGCATGCATTAAGCAGTAAGATAGAGTTTATGCATGTTTGTGTGCATGAGCATGCTGACTCGTGACTGAGTCATGGAAGGTTAAGCCATGCTGTCTATGAATGACACTCATATTTCATGGGATTTTGCAAGATTGTAACGGCCATCCGGAAGAGGTGCTGCCCATTTGTCCACAACGAAGAGAGCAACAGGCTGCTTGCTTGGCCACCCACACAGGCCTATGGATGTTTTACTTCAGAAAGCTCTGAACACAGCAGCTCTGCTTGGGCCAAAGAGTGTACAGTGTGAAGCTGTCTGCCATGTCAGATGCCATTGCATATTTGAGGGGAGTGCATCCATACCGAATCCCACTGAACCCTCATGGGCGGGGCCAGGGGTAACTTCTGAGAGGGACACAAAAGCTTATACTTTAAATCTGAAGTAAACCAACTAAGTTGTGAGAGCATAATGACAAATAAAAAAGCATAACTTCACCAAACTATACTGAGATGTGTTAACCAGAGGAAGGGGTTTGTGCACAATACCATTCTGTGCAGGAAGCTCATACGCTAAGTAGAGCATTGCAGATCTGGCACAAATTGCATACCTGTACTGGCTGGTGATCTGGTGGAATTCAGGACAGAGAGATGTGCAACATCATCATCCTCACATACACCTATACGAAACCTCCCTCAAAAACATTATGGTTGAAACCCCCGCCCACCACACACACATGCACACACACACACACACACACATACACACACACCCCTTAACTGGAACAAATCGGTGAGCTGACTAACAAGAGATCACTTTTCAGCTTTTCTTTTAGAAACTGAGACTGACTCTACAGGGGAGCAGGGATCATGAGTAAATTTAAAGACTCCTATGTAGAGCATAGGAAGGTCCTGGTAGTTTTATTCTGCCACTGTACTGGATCACGTTACAGACCCACCACTTTCTTTGGATGTTTGTTTAAATCTTGCAGACAGAGGAGGCCTGCCATTTTTGTGAGATTCAAAAACTTACAATAACTAACCAATGCAAATATTAGGGCATAAGGGACATGAATGATTGGCAACAAACCATTTGTCAAAAGGACCTGGAACAACAAACCTGAAACTTCCTCTTAGTAGTCCCCAAATCTCCTTGATCTTTTTAAATCCTCAAAGATGAAGCGTACAGAACCACCCATGGAAAGAAACCCCCATACTAACAGGTGCAGTATTTTTTTCATATACTGGTTTAGCGTGTCAAAACCCCTTTGAGGATATGGTTACTTCCAGACAGTGTGGGAGCCACAGGAAATCTTCTCACACGCGACGATTCTTTGGAGAAATTTACAGTCCTTTAGGGCTAGTCGGCCAAGGCAGCTCCAGGTCTCCTTTCATTTCCTCAACGGTCACAGAGGGAGACCATCAGACTGGTCTGAGCTTGCAGAGTGCAGCTATTGATGTAGGAACTGCCTTGTCTCTATGTAATAATCTGCAATGTATAGATTATCTGGTATTACTCTGCTCAGCAACAGTTCCTTCCTCTAGGATCAAAAGCTTGACTTGACTTGAACCTATAGGCATGGCTTATACAATCAGAAGCCTTTGGACGTGACCCTATGTGCTCTATACAAATGACCAGGCTTGAAGTCTGTACCATTAAACAGGGCGTTACGTAGTACACCACAACAATGCTTTCATTTATCAGGATTCTCCATCATATTAGGACAAATGCTCATTTTGGCATGTTTAAGAAATGCAAAAGCAAAATTTCAGTGTAATGTATTTTATTGTGCAGTTAAATTACTCAATGACTACCATCCATAGGCCAACCTTGTCACTCAGGGACAAGAAAGTGGGGGAAAGGCGTTGTTGTGGAGGGGTTTACTTCCTCACAAATTCACCCTCGGCCCCCGCATCCCTGAGGAAAGCCCAAGCTTCTGATTTTCCTCTGGCAAAGCCCAAACTGAAATGGTTGAGAAGGTTAACAAGAGGCATCCTTTTTACAGACTGCGGCTGGGCCAACGGTGCACTGGGAGGTAGCCTCCTACAGTGTGGAGTGAAGACTGTCTTTTCAGTCAGCCTGATCCCAGCCGTGGAGGCGCTGTGTTCGCCTGACACCTGACCCTTCCTACTTCCCATCTGCTCTATCTCTAGCTTCCTGTATATTATCAGCAACTGGTGAACTACCGGAACCTGGCACACAATTCACAAACCTTGTCCATGCATTGTGCCACATTCCCTTTAGAAAATAAATGTGACACCCATATCAGTATGTAACACATGTTTGATCTACCCAATACATATATATATTTTTCAACTATGTGCAGTGGAAAAACTGTGTGACGTTTTATTTCTGTTTTAAAGATTACACCTGTTTTTAAAGGGCGAAGATTTAATTCAGTTTTTTCTGGTGAAGAGTGTGTAAACATGTGTGTAGGTTACATATATATTCTTTTCATTTAATATAAAAGAGAAGTCACCATAATAACTATATTGTGTACAATAAATAAAGAGCTAGGCCTATATTTCCCCCTGCTGGTGAGTAATTTGCTCTGCAGTCATCAGCTACAATTGACAGATCATTACTCTTCAGGGGAAATTTGCCCATTTATAGAATATACAAATGCACAACCACTTTCACATGTTTGAATCCAAGCAATCCCAACTTCACAATAGATCAGGAGTTGAAGCACCCAAGTAAATCCTAAGGTCTGCGATGTCCGATTTGAAGATCTTTGCAGGGATTGTACTCATTTTCAGTCTCTGGTATGCAGCAAACCTGTGACAGCCTCCAAATGAGTAGTAGTAATTTCCCCCCTCTCTACCTTTGATCCAGAGTACATCAATTGGAGGAACAGTCTTGATGTCTGTTGTCTCCTGAGAGAAAAGTTGAATGCCAATTGATTAAGGAGTATATGATTAATTTAAACAAATGTGTTGACATTGAAATTATACTAACAATATACATAATAGGCCTACTACCCCTTTGGAATGTGGTATAACATGTAATTAGCATAATTGGACTAGGTGCAAATGATCTCTTCCTATTCAAACCTATCTCTGTAATGTGACGTTCAACTGTCACTTCCATAAAACAATCATCAATACCACAGTCAAAACAAAAATATTTTTTACCTTAACTGTATTCATTAAGCTCTGAACCTTCTGCTCATCGAGCACAGAGGGAATCGGCCTCATGATGACATGCATTGGGACGTCATGGACCTCTACAATGTTGTCGGAATGTATCGACCTATTTTCGTCACTTTTAACGTCCATCCTAGACTCTGTAGTATAGATGGATAGTTGTCTAGGACGAATAACTGATAGGTTCGCCCGTGGAATTATGTAAAGAGACAATCGAAACATTTGCAATCGTATCGATTTCTTTACTTCCTCGACGTTAGTTTGAATGCGGAAATGAAACTTGCGTAATTATGCAAGAAGCGTTTCATTCGCCTACCGCATTGTCCATCATCCCGCCCTTCTGCTCTGTTGACACCGCGTTGCATTCAAAGCATCGAATACATAATTGTTATAAAGTGAGTAAACAAGTATCTATATTGTTTTGTCAGCAAATAACCTCTCTTTGTGCACAACCGTGTTGTGCGCACATCATGAACCACAGGCCTACAGATACATTGTAGCCACTATCAGTCATATGTCTACTACTTCATGTAAGCAGCCCTGTGAAGTGTGGTGGTTAACCAAACCAAAGTAACAGAAACTTCCGTTGGGCTGGCTGCTCGTTTTATTATATAATTTGGTGCAGATAACCTATTCATATCATGGCCAAACTATATCTCATTAAAATTCATTTTAGCAATTAGACATTCAGTTAAAAAGAATTTCTACAAGCTCTGAATCCTTTGGTGACAATAATTTTAATGAGGCAAATGTTTTGTATTGTTGAGTGTTGCATGATATTAGGCTTCCTCCTTCAAAGTGCACTTGGTAATATTCTATTTTTGTAGACATTTCAAAGACTGAAGCCAGGTTGCTGTGGTTACTAAAAGGACGTCTGGGCTCAGTAGTTTGCACAGGTAAGTGGGAAGCTTCAAAGATCTGTAGCAATAGAGTGAAAACAGAACTATTGTTGTTTTCTCCAACCCACAGCTGCAGCACCGTCTAATGAGACAATTAGAAATGATTTCTTGGACAGGAGAGGCAGACCATCATATTGAATTATTACAAATATTTTGAACTACAATGGAAGCGGCTTTCATTTTGATTAATTGGTCACACGGGGATCAGTTGCAATATGCAATAGGTCCTTTTATAGGGTATAATGATCAACAATGGTAACAGTGCAATCTATATCTTTGTAGAGTATAACTGAACACTTGTAATCTGGGTGCTGCACTGAATATAATAAACGTTTCAGCTTCATTGTGATTATAATGATAGTTAGGCCTACTCAGCAGTAGCAACAACAATGTGAATATATTTCATAATTTCCATTCAGGATATATCTATATTACCCTGACATTAATTCTGTACTTGGCTTCATGACTTGGTATTTCTGTATCAATATCTATGGTAAATATGCATGGGGACATATCCCTCCACTCTGAATTCACTTCTTTATACAATGTCATATTCAAGTCAGTGCTTTGCTGTCAATCAAAAGCTAGATTGCAAAGCCGCCAAAAGAGCAACGCATGACGAGAACTGGCCTTGTCACTCAAACCGTATAGACATGTAAATTATCTGCACTGCCGAGGTCTATTTGGAGTCCCACTACACTCTGTGTGACCCTCTGCTGTCACAGCAGGGCTGTATTCTAGTTGCTAACATATCTCAATTACTTAGATTGAGTTAGTCACACAGGTACAGTGGCAGGTCATGGAAGAACAGTTCCCACATAATGATTTGCTGTTAATATTAGATTTCAGTCCCCATGGGATTGTCACACTTAGAGCAGCTGGAGAAAATTACCTGCCAGCTCCCCGACAGGGAAGTGAGCTATATTTATTTATACCTTAGTTTTTTTAACTAGGCATTGACATGCTTTTAAAGTGATAATTATTCTGACAGTGATTTTCAGTCTTTCAGACTAGCTTTGTGATAGATGAATGTTTCTTAAACCTTGACAACGTTTAGCAACAGCGGATGTTGCTGTATTTGCAAGTGAATGTGTGACTGATTTGTTCACTGATGTTGATTATTCACTGGTGGGTCTCACTGCCTAAACCTCTGAAATTATTTGAATCGCTATCTCCTTCCAGTACGGCTCCCCAGAATGGGATTTCTGTTTAATGATCTTCCTGGCCTTGAAATGAATTGGCTCACCCAACCTTATCCAGAGAGAGTGCAAGTGGCTCTTCGGAGAGTGGTTATTTATATGTGAATTAAGCTTGCAATGATGTAGGCTTACTTTCCTTTTACAGTAAGTTAACAAATTATGACTAGAGTTCTTATAGTTTTTCAACTGTATATACATATAAATATATTTAAGTTGGATATCAGCACAATGAGCCGCATCTCCTAGAGACATAAACGTGGTGTATATTTCCCTCTAACACACCTTATAAACACCTCACAGCTCTTTTATGTGTTATTCATTTGTCTATTGTCTCTGCATGTATTGTATATAAAGAATAAAGTAGCTATTTAAGGACTGCCCCTTGACTTCTGTCTGAGTGCTAATGACAAGTAGAATATCTTAGATGCATAAAGATATGATTTTGACATGACTTCAAAAAGAGAAGCATAAGGATGAGGTGGACCCTCTGCCAACTGAGAGAGGAGGAAACAGATGGGTTTTACACAAACAGCACAAACATCAAGAACAGTGAGTTAAAGAGCTTGGCAGTCTCACTTGATGAAACAGTGAGGAATGGAGGCACTTTAATGAGCATCTCTCTCCTGTGATGCAGAATGTGAAAAGACAAACGGTTAGCTCTTAAAGGGCCAGTTACAGTTGGTTGGCCTTCACTGAGTGTGAACCAAACAGTGTTTCCAGCCTCTTGCTGAGAGTGACTGTGGTCAGCGTGCATGGCGGTTGGTTATGACACATACTGTAGATCGTTTACATGGAGATTAGTTGAGTCCATTTTGAAATTGAGGTAGCCTAGATCATGACATTGCCTCAAATTAAAACATCACTTTTAGATGATGATATTATCATTAATGAACCATGGGTACCAAGCTTGTGTTATTGTTGTTTCATTGTTTATGATCAGGGCCCACAGTAGGTGATCAGCCAACAGATGGCGCCAGATGTATGGGTAGGGCCATAGAGAAGCTCACAGCATGTTACATGCAGTAGTGATTTTTTCAAATTTTATTTTAAAGATGATGTTGTATATTTTACCAAGTGTGAGCAATGAAAAGACACGGATAGCAATTACAATACTCATTTTCACCATTAGGTTTGATGTAGGTTGCAATAAGCATTATGATAAGCATGGTTTACTTTATTCAGTTTTTCTGTCCATCAGAGAATTCTTTTTTTTTTTTTTTTTCAGTGGGCAACAGTTCAGAATGTCTATTAAATAATGCCCACCAGTAAATAACATGATCACAAGTGGATTGAGATATTGTCCTCTAGTCTATCATGTTTAATAGACCTATCTCCGGTGCTAAATACAGACTTGTGCTGCAACCTTGGCCCCCCTTATTCCTTATTAGATTTTTCTCTCTGACAGTCACTTAAAAGATGATGATCTTAGATCGATATCTTTGAACTGTAAATGTAGCACGCTTTCGCAGGTTAGCGTTCAACAATTTAGCTTATATGCTTTGAATGGGTGTCTGTCATGCAGTAGAGTGTTGCAGTGATATGTATGCAGGGCCAGGGTCCGTCAGCCTGCCTCACAGTCCTGATCACTCATAACCCTTCTTGTTACACACAGCACACCCGGGGGATGATGTAATTGGATTCCACGGGTCCCCATTTTACAGTACATTGGCATGTAATGAAATCAGTTATTTATTTTCATCATAAAATCTGATAAGGGGCAACATCTGCCATGCTAAACTTTCAGTCAGTACTGGACATGAATGCAGATGTAAGCTCTGTCATCATCATGTGCAACAGTGCATGTGAATCTTGCAGAGAACAATCGTTGCAAGCTTAGTACTTGTTTTTCAGAAGACATGTTGGCGTATACACATTTGTCAATATATATTTTTTGATTTGCTTTTAGAGACTCGGCTAGCAAGAGACTTTGTTGCTACAGCAGTTGCCGTCAACATTTTGCTAGAGTGGGTTAGGACTCCAGTGAGTAATGTGCAGCAAAGTGTCTTGTTTCCGAGTCCCTGCTCAGCCTGCTGTCTCATTATACTGTTCCTCTGCTGCTGGAGGACACCGAAGGACACCAGCGATTGAATTCAAGTGTTGTATATTCCCTGGAAACCAATCAAGAAAAGCCCCAGAATAATAATCCCTGTCCGCTGCCGTGATTCATTTTTATTTTGTTCCATATTTTGCTCTGGCTTTTGAGTCACTCAGAAAGTGTGGTTCCAGCATAAAATCAATGTTCCATTAAAATCTAATGGTCAGGAAGGGCTTAATAGTGCTGGAACAGATGCGTCTGCATTTGATATTATGCTACATCTAAGGAACACTTATTCAAAACTGTATTGGACTTGTCACTGACCGTACCTGTTCCCTTCAGCTAAAGACATGCACTTTGTAACATTGACGTTAAACATGTTGGCGAAAATTGCAAGTGAGCAAATTGCTCATCAAAACTCATAAAGTCCATTAAATGTTAACAGGACGCTAACGCCGACATAAGTAACTATGATTACTTTATATAACTATGATGTAAGGTTGATTAAAGGCTTTTTGTATGTAATACATTTTGTATGTAACATGGTCCTCAATGTGTTCCATATGTTTTTACACAGTCCAATATACTGTATTTTAACATATAAAATACTCTTTACTGCTGTTGTTTTTTAAGAATTTGATAAGCTATAGATCAGCGGGCTGGCCTGATTGCACTCTGTCATCCAAAATCTGCAGGTGTGTGTGTGTGTGTGTGTGTGTGTGTGTGTCCTGTGTTTTTGTGGAGGGTTGGCAAAATATACAAAACATCTATTCTGATATAATTAAATCATACAGACTATCTGAAAAAAATCCATAGGAAATAAAAATTGACTTGTAGATTACTTGTGCTATTGTTTTTATTAACTTTATCATTGTTATTGTTGTCATTATTAATTGTAGCAGAACAAGATAAACCAAAACACCCCTCAGCAATCATGGCTTAAGTTTCTTCATACTCAGCTGAAACAGAGAGATAGAAAGATAAAGAGAGAGAGAGTGAGAAAGAAAAGTGGAAAATCTAAATCAGTTTTCTTGAGGACCATATGGAAGGTTTCAAGCAGCCGACCATATGTTGAAGGCTTTTGTCATGGAAATCATACTTTTTGGCACTTTTCATTGCGCAGCCAAGCCGGGCACATAAATAAAAGAAAACAAGATTAGAAAATTATACAGAACATGATCAAATCTTTCAGAATACATGGAGTTTGAAGTTTTGTTGGTAACTTACAACAGATAGCTTTTAATCAAGACACTCCCTGATTCACATTGCCACCCAGACTGCAATTTGTACCTGTATTTGTCTTTTTTTTAAAAAGACATGGTGAATAAAAAAGAGCAATTAAATGTCTACATGCATTGTCATATTATTGCTGTGATATATTTACAAATATATTTACAAAATCATCAAAGAGGAACAATGTTTCCCTATATCTAACTTCACAATCAGAACTAAGTTCAGAATCAAGTTGTGCCTCCTTTACCGTAATTAGTATGTACTGTTTGGATATACAGTACACTATAATGCTACCAGTTTTGGATACAAACTTGCTCAGCCTTTATTTCCAGAAGTCGGTGACGATCTCAATGTTTCTGTGATAATAAACCACATTGCCGATATTTTGGATATCTATTCCCCTCACACGGAAAAATAAAACAACAACAAAAAAAACAACAACATTCCATTGAAAATTGTTATTTCCGCCTCAATCAAACGTTGTCTAATGCAAATGTGATGAAGCAACATGTACAGTGTTCTGCAGGGTAATAATAAGACAGGTGGTTTGGATTCTCTCATACAGTAATTACGTAGGGGTTAGACTAGCATTGCCAGGATGATGATGGTGAAATAGGAAGGAAGGATGGATAGACAGGAAACTCTTATTTTTCACCCTTTTAGCTCCAGTGTTTTTTTTTTTTTAAAGACGAGCTCACCATTACTGTGATTGTGTCACCCGTTTAGAATATGCAAATAGCTGACAGTGCATTTGCCTGCTGGTGGTTGACCTTCCCCTTGGAGGTTGCTCACCGACTCAATTACTCTCCCTATCTGCAGTCTGTCTGCAAACACCTGTTATCCTCCCACACTCCGCCACCCTCCGCCAATCCCACTTCAGTACATCTCATACTCCATACGTCTGATCAGAGACAGTTGGAATGGGACGAGCACGCTTGGCGAGGGATGCAGAATGGGGAGAAGTGATGGGGGAGGTGGAAGTGCATTTCAGTGCGTCATCTTATTACAACAATCATGAAAACTTTCCCTCTCTTCTAAGACAGTTTATGTCAAAATAAATTTCAGTTAGCGCTGGTTAGAGTTTCATTTAACCACTAACCGGTGGTACATCCTACCACCTATCCTATTATCTCATTGGGATTTTCACTCCTTTTACACATTCTAGAATTACTGATAAGCCCCGCAGTGTAAATCTGAAAGCAATTCTGACTTTGAATATAACTTGATTTAAATGCCCTGTTATCACAGCGCCCTAAATGAGAATTATTGTCATCCTGTTGTGTAATACTTTTCCTTCCAGCAATTCATTCAATCCACACCTTCCTTTCAGCTGCCAGAAGAAATACATTTCTTAGGCTGCTGCTATTTAAAATAAGAGAGGCATGGAAAAAAAATAGTTGGGATAAAGCATTCTTTTCTGGTCAAGTCGGGACTGCACACCTTTCACAAACACTACTGGCACCAAGTTTGGAATCTGTGGCACCGTACAATGAATAGGGCCTTGCTCGTAGTTACTGCATCACCATTATTATTGCTCATCCATTTTTGAAAATGTAACTTACCTAGATTACATCTACATTATACCATTGTCTAAGTTTAACAAGTTGCAGAGTTACAAATGGATATTATAACATTTTGGGGGGGCTTCATCTACAAAACATATTGAGGTCTGCCATCTCAGGGAATTATTGCATGACTTTAGAAGACAGTGGGACATGAAATCTTCAGCCATGAGGAGGCAGTGGTCTTCACTTTTGGAAACAGCAACATATTAATTTTCAGTTTTTCATTTTATTGCCCTAAATTGACTGAAAACAGGACAGCTATGATTGTTATACATGTCAATTACCGTGCCAGTTAAGTTATTGCCGTGAAACAAAAATAATCTGCATTTGTTTGTTGAAAGTACTCTACCACTGATACGATACATTGTTCCTCTTTAAAAAACTAAGTCCCATGGACTCTCTACAGTTTCATGCATATAAACATTTTCTTTGAAGATCAGCAGCATCTTACAAGGTCAATGGATGTTCATTTTTTAAAACTCAATAATAAGCAGTAAATAAATAAATAGATGATAATAAATTAACAAGCAAGTCTTCAATAAATACACAGAAAAATAAGGAAAAATAAATAGATGAATAAATAAATAAATAAATAAATACAGTTAAGTATTTACATGATAAATAGATGGTATGCATCTAAACCATGGGCAGAGCTTTGAGCAACGTTCAAACAGACAAACGGAATCATTTGACTGTCACTTTGTAACTGAGGGTGTGTGTGAGTCCATACCTTCTTCAATCTGAGGTAACAGCAAAGGAGGGGAAGTGGACGAAGATTGCTTGTTAAGACTGGATAATGCACCATAAAGGCAGCAGAGTTCATGCAAGCCACCATGGTGGAGGAAGAACAGCGAGAGTTTTCATTGCTATAGACAGGTCACTGCACATGGCACTTATAACAATAGATCATTTGGTTTGGCTCTCAGTGTTATTGTCCTAGTGAATATATCAGTGTGAGTACATGAATCTGATCAGACAGAGTATGTGATACCACAACCTGTTCAACAGGTTGGCCTTGCACATCAAAGTAACTGCTCTCTCAGAATTGAATTGAATGACTTATGGCCCATGATGTTGATATCCTTAGCTTCTATAATTCTAGGAGTTTAGCTTTAAGTTGTTTGAATACCCACAGTTACAAAGATACTTTTGATCAACAAGGGATAATTAGCACAAAAAATAAGTTTAAAAAAATCAAATAGAAAAATAACATCCGTTGAATTGAAACATTGGTGTGAAAAAAGGGGTTTGTCTTTTACCTTTTAAAATGATCTCCCTTTTTTGCAAATACTGTCATAGTTCACATTTTCATAAAAAGTTCATGTTGGCAGTTGCAAAAGAATTCAATTCTTAGCAAATAAAAAGCAGCATAAAAATACAAGAGGTCATTTTTGTCTCTAAAAAACAAAAGAACACTGTTACAGTCCTTTTTATGTTTTTTTCTTTTTCCTGTACTATTTGCTATAAAATATCAGGAATCTAAATATTATTACTATTGATATCAATATCATTATAGTCATTGATAAAAATTCACATGCCAGGCCTCATATATAATGTGTTTGTGTAAGTGTGTGTATGTCTGTACGTGTGAGTGTCTGCACATGTGTCTGTGTTTGTGTGGTGTGTGTGTGCGTGTCTGTGTGTGTGCGTTTGTGTGCATGTGTGTGTGTGTGCATGTGTATGTGTGTGTGTGTGTTTGTGCGTGCATGCATGCGCGCACATGTTAGTTATTTGTGTACAACTAACGTCTACAGTTTTT
>OMKK01042203.1:1577-13587 GCA_900302305.1 Polymixia japonica | reverse complement strand
TATAACCATATGTTTATAGTGATCGATTTGAAAATGAATGCATTTGGGCTTATCACACCACAACGTGTGAAAGGAGCTGTGAGGCTGTTGGACATTGGAGCCCTGTAGTGTGGTTCCTCCCCCAAAAGCCCTTCTGGCCAATAGGACACCCTGTCCTATCTCTGGTGTCTGATGCCCACCTTAATGCCTCATGAACATAAAACAGAATAAGCGAAGGCAGAGCGAGAGAAGGTAGTGTCGGACAATCTCCTTATTTCTACGCCTGGATGACCAAACCTTGAGAGAAAGAAAGAAAGAAAACAAAGGCACAATAAACGAAAGGAGACAAAAGAAGGAAGGTTTCCAGTGCGTTTCAAAGGAAGGCTGCTATAACGGATCACTTTACACCGGCAAACAGTGCCTCTCTTTCCCTTATGATCAATGAGCTTGTACCTCGCCACTGGACTCCACGGGCATAAAGAAAGATCATTGCGTAAAGTTGCCTAGACTTGTCATTCGTTGTCGACCTCTGTAAACGTTACATTTTGGGGAGGATTGGCGTCTAAATACGGCTCCTATTCTAAGGTGGATTTAGAATAGATACATTTTCTTTGTCTTTGGATGACAGACGCTTGTTGGATGTTACGTTTCTTTTGGGGTACTCTGTGAGACTCCTTGGAGACCCATTTCAACAAATTAATTTTACGGATTCCTCTTTCCTGTGTGGACGATATGGATTTGCGTTTGCTATAGCCCAGATTGCCAATAAATTATTGCAGGGGTTTTTGTGTGTTTTGTCTGTATTATTTTATTGTGAGCCAGACGACAACTGAGATTTTAAGACAACGGTACGAACCTCCGGAATTACAACCATGAACTTTGTTGTCAGTTTGATACAAATTCTTTTGGCAGCAGTTCTTCATATATCCACTATAAAGGTGAGTGAATGTATTTGAAATCTCTAGTTACACAAATAAAATAATAGCATAGAGCTGTTCATGCTTCTCTCCCTTGACATGTCCCTGTTAATTTCTCTACACAGTATCTACTACACTGGACAGTGTCCTTTGTTCTCTCATTTATTTTACAAGCAATGTTTAATGTACATAATAATATTAAGGGGTTGTAAAAGGAACAACGCAGGCCTATCAAATGGTCGATCGGCCAAAATAAATCAATAGTTACCGAAATAGAATAAAGTCGGATATTTACATATTTATTTATTATTTGCCCCTTTAATAACTCTGTGGTAGTCGTCTCGTCTAAAACTGTGAGAGCACGTTTGCGTCTGTAGACCCGCTAACCGCTGTGCAAAGTCTCTGTCATTAAGGGTGGGCTTGGACAAGCCTCTTTCAGATATTTCGCCGAACGCTCAATCACAATCTTTCATAATCCAGAAAATCTGGAATCGTAAAACAGTCGCATTACACTCCTCTGCCCTAAAGGGTTGCCCGGTGGCCCATGCCTGCCACCTCAACTCTACACAATCGACCGGTTTCTCACGCAATATCTGAGACGGTTACAGCAGCCTGAGCTGCGAGATAACGATGATGCGCCTGTCCTGACGCTGCACTTGCTCACAACAGGCGGGAAAATACACCATAGGAGGCCTGCCGGGGATCAGTTGCCTGTAATAAAAAAAAAAAACATAAACATTGTGAAGCTGATGTGTTCACTAAAAGTGAATAGGCTTTTTATGGTGTGATGTTTTATTTTATAGAGGCAATCAGGACAATGTTTAAGAAAATGAAATGCTTAATGCTTGGTCTGACAGTTTAATGTGTGTCTTTTACAGACTGCCAGCATAAACAAGGAAGGGGAGAAGAGTAAAAATGACGGTAAGTGGTGTATCTAAACACACTAATTAAAACAAATTTGAACTTTTTCCCCTCCTTGTACTGTAGTTCTCCCAGGCTAGAATACCATAGAGCCACCTAGTGGGCATGTAGTGAACTCTTGTTCCTCATTTACATAGACTTGAACTATCATTTTTTGAGTTTTTATTAGTTCTTTGACATTTGTAGGTGACTGGCCTTACTCATTGTGAGACCTACAAGATCGTTGTTTTCTAGAGAGCCAATTGAAAAAGCACAGGGTTGAAAGGTCTTTCTTGGGACTTTGGAGTCACCATAAAAGTATTTCAAGTTTCAACCAGCAATTTACAGGGCACAAACAGTCAAGGCCTTAACAATAATTAAATATGTTTTGGGTTTTTTCACATTTCTGTTTTTGATTTTTCTCTGTCACTGATAAAGCCACATAGTTAATATGTGAACTGATTGGATTGCTCATTTTGGATATACCAGTCAGTCAACCTTGGTTCAATGCCATATGCATGGCCATGTTTGTTTGTTGACATTGACAGTGTTGTGTTCAAGCCAAGGTTGGGCCATTTGGTTGGTGATCGATGGAGACTAACTTACTATCGTGCATCACTGGGCAAACAGGAGGGTTGTTTTGATTGTTTATTATGGTATGAACAAGGTCAGAAACTCCCTTCCTTTGCTCTGCCACCTGCCTGCTCATGACCTTCACACACAGACACTATAAGACATCACACAGTCACCGAAGGTGTGTGTATTCACTACTGCACTCAAAACTAATTATATATACTGTGTAGTAGGTCTACTTTTCAGTAGACAGTTGAGTATGTTGACTTTTATCTGCTGTCTCATGAGCAAGTCATCCACCCCATCACACAGGCTGCCAGTTGGCCATCCAGACGCTCCACCAGGTCTCTGGAGAGGACGCCTCCTTACAGAGCAGGTGTTAGCCTGTTAGCTTAAGAGCCAGTCGCCCACTGCTACAATGAGCCCAATAATGGCAGTTGGGTGGTGGTGTGTTGTGCAGTTTAGGAACCGAGAATGTTGTTATAGCATTAGCATCAGAGGCAGGGCCTGCTCAAGGGTGGGCTTTCTGGGGTCACATGTCAGAGGTGAACCCTGGCGCCATGCTGCCTGAGGTCATGGCAGCTCTGACGAGCCAGGGGTCAGGAGTTAGTGAGGGGTCGCTGGGAAACCAGTCTGCCGGATGGTGAGATGGATTATTCTGGGATGGATAGAGAATGGATGTATAGTCATGGACATTCTGATGGATAGAGGTGTGTCTGTGTGTCTGTGTGTGTGTGTGTGTGTGGGTGTGGGTGGGTGTGTGTGTGTGTGTGTGTGTGTGTGTGTGTGTGTGTGTGTGTGTGTGTGTGTGGAGGGGTGGCATTTAATGTTGGTGGGCTTTGGGCTTGGAACTTGTTTGACATAATTTTGTTTTGCCAGGAAAAATTAAGACTCTCATCGGCACAATACATTTCTTTGTTGTAGCAGAGGCCATAGATCTGTGGCATTGTTTGCCAGCTAAGCTAGCTTTTGTAATGGGCACCACTTAGGGAAATGAATGCCTGTAACTTTTTACTTTCACAAAGAAGGACAAGTGCTCTCTTCCGCTGCTGAACGGAAACAAGTAATGAAGGGTCAGCATGAGGATTGTTGAAGGTAGAGGAGGGAGGAGGAGGGAGGATAAAAACAGAGAAAATGGACAGAATTGGACTGAACAAGACACACATAAGAATTTTGCCAGCCTGTCAAAGAGCTTTTAAATCAATTGGAACCAAGTTTTTTTTAACCTCTTTATTAAAACATATTCAAGCATAATGGCCATAATCATGATATGGAGGATGATGAAGATGATAATGACAACAATAAAGTTGATGATGAAGTCACTTCCTTCCTTTCTCTTACAGTGGTCCCATTCATGGATGTGTATAACAAGAGCATGTGTCGGACACGGGAGGTGCTTGTGGACATCTTCCAGGAGTATCCAGATGAGATTGAGCACACCTACATCCCGTCCTGCGTGGTCCTCAATCGCTGTGCGGGTTGCTGCAATGATGAGGCGCTGGAGTGTGTCCCCACGGAAACACGGAACGTCACAATGGAGGTGAGCAGGAGGGCCCGAGTTCTTACTGAGCTCTGGGACTGAGTATGAGCAACTTAGGAACTGTGATACATGCTGGATTGTTTGCCCTTTAACTTTTCCCACTGATCCTATATTACTTTTTTTCTTCTCTTTCTCTCTCTCTTTCTTGGTCTCTCTCTTTCTCTTTCTCTCTCTCTCTTTGTCTCACTATGTGTGACTCTTTCTTTCCCTCTTCTGAAATAGACACAGATTCTCTTTCCCCGAGAAAGAGTATGGATGGCAGAGTAGAGAAAGTGAAGCAGCGAGGCTTGGCATGTCAGCTATGTTGTTTACCCCTGCCCACTACACTGTTTATGTCCGCGTTTACATGGTCAAAGCCCATCTTGGCCTTTGTCAAGACCTACCGTTGCCATGGATCTTAGCCGGAAAAGGACTACTTATAGCAATGTAATACAGACAGGGGGTGTCTTGAGGGCTTGAGTTCGTCAGCTATTGGTCATAGAGGGGTCAGAGCTGTGGCTACCGACTGTGGTCACAGTTTCTTTGAGGAAGGGTGAGGTTACAGAAAGGAAGTTGAGGTGAGGAAGTGAGTGATCTCAATTTTGAAAAGCTGCTTTTATTTTTAATCTAAACCATATGCTTTTGTCTCCTCTGTCTCTCCTTTAGGTAATACGGGTCAGACAGAGAGTATCGCAACATAATTTTCAGTTAAGCTTCACAGAGCATCGAAAGTGTGAATGCAGGTAAGAAACTCTCAACCTCAATTGTTCTCCCTTACAGTCCCTTACAGATACAATCACAGGTATTTTTTTACAAAAATCAAATAGCTAAATATTTCTCTGTTTTTATTTCAGACCAAAGCCAGAGGTTAAAGCAAAGAAAGAAAAGTAAGTACGTGTTCTTTGTTTTTACTTTCAGTTGTGTTTTAAGTTTGAGTGGGGACGGAGGTTTCTGTTCAGTTTAGTTTTGCAATTGAAACTTTATTACAACATTACTACATTACAGCACCATCATACATAGCACAACATTGCATATTAATATACTGAACAACCAATTTCTCATGCACATATACTCAAACTCAAAAGAGTCCTCCTGAACCATGTTTTCAATGTTGATTGGTCATCTGTTGTACTGTCTATACAGTAAGCAGCCACCTGGACAATGAAAAGCAAGTAGACCCTTAGGGGTGGTGATGCCATAACTATAGCGCAATAGTATTGCTGGAATCAAATCTTGGCAGCATCTCTTTCCCCTACCCGCTGAGAAGCCCACACCTTCCCAGCTCTCTCTGACCGAGTTGAGTGTGTCATTGAAGGGTGCTGAGAAGAAGCGTTAGGTACCCTCCCGCTAGCGATAGTGTGTATCAGTGCCTCCACTTCAGTACAGATATGTCTTAGTGGAGCAGTGAGAGATTGTAAGGCATAGTTCTTCATGTGTCATCTAGGCCCCAGGCACATCTTATGGAAAAGAACCGCTTCCATACTCTTCCATCTTTACTAGGCCTTCACACTTTGAGCATGCTCTTTTTATGGCAGTGGGTTTAGTGCTTTATGGTGTGGCTGTAACAGTCTGGAGGATTGAGGCGTAGCTGGCCAGCTTCAGACCACCCGCTGCTGTCTGCACTCTGACTCCAGTTGCACAAGTCTGACCCTCGGCCCTCAGCTACTTCCACAGTCTAATCATAGCAACAGGTGTCATGCAGTTAACCTATTTTTATTTTTAGTGGGGTAAAGAGAGGATGAGCCCGGGGACAGACTGAGATGCTGTCGTTGCTTACAGGCTGTGAGAGAACTTACTCACTGTCAGAGTTGACATAGGGCTGTGTGTGTTTGATGTATGCATGTATGTGTGAGCCAGTGTGTGTATGTGTGTCTGCCTCCAGCCACCTCAGCGGCACGTCAGAGAAGGGCCCTGGTTTAATTGGATAAAAGGAGTGCGTGTGTGCCAGACTGCACCTTGCTGGCTTAAAACCTCATGGATCGGTGGAGGAGAGATGGGATCATGTTAGCTGAGCGGGCTAAATCAAATCCGTTTGTCATGGGGCTGAGCTGAGCCTTGCTGGACCTCTGCCTGTCACAGCGCACGTAGGCAGTTAGTTCACCCTGTGGCAGGGCGGGGTGAGGGCACTATAATGGGGACATGTTCATTCATCGGCTCACACATACACACGCACGCCCGCACACACACACAGAAAAAAATACACACAGAAAGATACACCCAGCTCAGGCGAACTCAGTGAATCGATACCCCCCTGCTAATGAGGAGACTAGATTAGAAGGCAGATGCCCTGCAGATTGATTACCTCCTGTTTGGCTTTACTGCTATTGATTGAACTCTGCATGAGTGTCCCTGCATTTACTTAGGTGTCTCTCTTTTCTCCTCTGCCCTCTTCTCTGTTTTCCAGGGGCAGGGGCCAAAAGAGAAAGAGAAACAAACAGAGAGACACCGGCAGGATTGCTGAGGCCTATGCCAGCGCCGCAGTGTGTCTAGGCGTGGGCACGGTGTCTCTCTTGATGGTTGGCTTGATATCGGAGGAACTTTTTCGTATCTTGTAAATTTAAAAAAAAAAAAGAACTTTGGTCGGACTAAGGTTCTTTTTTTACCCCACATATTTCTTCTTCTTTTAAAAAAAAAAATCTGGAACGTTTATTCCGTGCTGTGGCAGTGATGTGACGTTAACATGAAATCTTTCAGGTAATGATATCTTTATTAAGCATGGTTGTTTTGATAGCTGTCTTCTGGCCTGCTATGACAGCTAAGCAGGTGTCATGTCTACTTTTTGGGGTTTATTGTCTGTTTCCATGTATCTTTTTGTCTGAGACGATAGATGGTTTTTAAAGGGTCTTGATAGTTGCTGCTGTCAATAACGGTTACAGTACAACTGTCAAGTACAAACATGGGGGTTTATTTTAGACTAAGATAATTGTGGCCTTGAGAGGTACACTGATAAGGTCTGTTTTGGGTTATTGTGTTCCTGTTTTCATAGAGGAAGTCTTGAAAGTGACGCAAAATTGATCCACGCTCACATAGGCTACTGTGTCATGTGTGCACTGTAATCTGACTTGGGCCGAAGGGAAATCAGTTGTCTGAGACAAAGCATAGCTTCTTGTTGCACCACAACACTCCCTCTGTATCCGACTCTGTCCCTGTTTTGTCTCTGGTGTGTGACCTTCTATCTCATAAGTTGAGTTTTGTAAAAGATACTGAATCCTTAAGCACCAATAATGGTGCCTACCTTGACTGGAACGTGGCTAGCTAGTAACATGAGCTTACATTGTATTCTATGACCTTCTTTCTTTGCATTCATTACTCAGCCAAAACTTGTTAGTAGCACTTTGTAACCCTTTCATTAACATTAACTATACAAATAAACCTACTGTTAAATATCTAGCTATCATCCGAACATCCTATCCTAGACCTAGAATCTCTAGTGTAAATAGGTGAGCAAAAGGAGACAGAGAAAGTATAGAGCTTTACAACTGGACATTATTTCATACTACACATGTACCTGATTTGTATTGTGTGTATGTGCACAATGTTTTGAGTCTGTGGGTTTGTGTGCCTGGTGCTGGTGTGAATGTCGCGGAAGGTTGCACATTTATTGAAGCAGGGTCATGTATACGTGCACATATGCGTTTTCTGGGTGCTTCTCTTAGAGTCCCACATGTGGCTGTCAAGCTATATTCGAGAGGGAGCAAAAGGATGACAGAGTGAAAGAGTTTGTAATTGAACATCTGCTTGCATGCTAAGGTTCATGGGCAGAGGGCAGTCACCTGCTTATTTATCACACATTGTCTGTGCGCTCTTCATAACTTCATAAAGTGCTCGTCATGTTCCACCAGATCTTGGCATTCTCAACCTCTGCAGCCCTCTTACTCCCAAGCAAACACTGTCAGGAGTACATTTTTTGAATGTGGTGAAAACACTTTCTGCAGAACTGTCTTGGCTAGTGAACACTTTAGTTATGAGGATGCTGACTGACAAGAAAAGCACACTGACATTGTGTGTTAAAGCCACGTATTGCCTTCATAGTGAGGGGTGGGTGGTGAGGTGAGGTTTTGGGTGGGGGTGATGTTGCATGAGTGTCTGTGTCTGCCCTTTTCTGCAGGATTCGCTCTATAGCTTAGATCTCTCTCTCTCTCTCTCTCTCCCTTTTTGCTTCCCTTGCAGCCACTGTGAGCCTTGCTCAGAGAGAAGAAAGCGCTTGTTTGTGCAGGACCCTCTCACCTGTAAATGTTCCTGCAAATTCACACAATTAGACTGCAAGTCCAGGCAACTTGAGTTAAACGAAAGAACTTGCAGGTTTGTTTACGATATGTCACAATAAACCACGTGCCTTGAATCTCCTCTCCGTCTACCTGTCTTTTTCCCTATTCATCTCTGCGCTTCTGCCAGAGGCATGAGTTGATTTCCTGCTGAGAAATGCATGCTTCTCCCTCGCTTTCTAGATGTATGTTGGTGTTTGTAGGTTGTGCGTTGTAGGTCTGTGCTTCCCTGTGTGTTTGCATTGTCTTTTGTCATATGCAACCATCTTGTGGTCTGATCGACACCATATTTATATTGTGTGACTTCCTGAGATTGCCATTTGAAATACTATTTCACTGCAATCTAGATGTTTAAGACATTAGGACTTTTTGCATGATAATACTTTATTCAGGAACATAGTTAACTCAGAAGCATTATCCATATCAAACTGATCAAGCTGTATATTCTCCTGTAGTAGTACTGTGTAAATTGTAAAAGACTCATATTCACCATATAAGGTCAGCCTGCAGAGATTAGCTGATGACCACTTTTTACAGCTAAACTCACATATCATGTCGTACCATTAGCTTACTATTATTGTTAAATTTCCCTATCTCTTTCCCACCATTGCAGGGGTATATTTAACTACCTGTGTGGGAGGAAAAATGTATCTTTTTGTTTTTTTTCCTTGTACCAGTCTGGATCACTACCAGATGGACATATTTAAGCGGCAGAAGTCTAAAGAGAGAACTTGTGCACGCTACTAACGCTTATGGGAAAAAGAGTTCCCATGGTTCCTGATTGTGAAGGAGGCTTACGATTGACTGAATGCAAAAATGGTGTCCATGCTGCTTGTTTCTGATGGTCTCTTGGCTTTTACTCATGAGTACAAAACCCCCTGAAATACTAATCAGGGGAGTCAAACCCATTGCCATTGGTGCTAATAACATTGTGTGCAGTAAGTAACCAAATAGAGAGGTGAGAGACCGCTGCCTCTAGCCAAGCTCTTAACAAGGTCCTGTGTTGACCTCTCCTGACCCTGCCACTTCCATGACCTCTGAAGCCAGAGGGCCCCCCACACTGAGCTAGATTTAGAGTGCTACACACCTCTGGGTGGGGTGACCAGTGACATGATTCCAATTGGTCACTCCATGTCAGGGGAGGGGGACCAGAGGGGTTTTCTTGAACTGGGGTGATTTGAGCGGTCCCAGACTCCACCCCTGCTATGAAGTTATTTTGCTGCCGTTTGACTAACTGAATATCTGTCTTTTCTTTCACAGATGTGACAAACCAAGGAGATGAGACGAGGAGAGGGGGAAGGGGACACTGGTATGAAGGAATTATTTTCTTGGCACAGCACTTTGAAACCTGAGGATGCATTCCCTGCGAGGAGTTAAAATGACAACGCAAGAGAGAAAAGTTGGGATGCAGAGATCCTGCCGTTGTCTTTTTTAAAAAGATTTTAATATATGTATATATATTATATAAGTAACGACAATGTATATTGCTGCTAAAAACAGAGACATTATATAAACGAATGCGCCATCGGCGTGTGAATGGGATATGTTCCATCAGCAGTCTTTTTGGGCCTGCGCATGGATAGAAGTGGGAGCTTCTCTCAAAAAAGAATCTGTTTTATTTTCAAGTAATACTTCACTGGATGCTGGTCTGCTGTGGATATGAATATTTTAAATGTATCTGTGTAAACATTAAGCAAAAATTGTGACCACAACTTCACTGAGAGGTGCAATAGGAGTTTGACCCCTTCCCCCAAGAACTCCGATAGAGGAGAGTAAGAGGGGAGGGAGGGAGGAAAAGGAGGGGGAGGTGAAGACACTCCTGTTGTGCTTGAACTGAATGGCAGGTCCAAGGTCTAGAGAACTGTCAGAAAGAAGAAAAACTAGTTCCCTCTCTGATGTGATGTCACCTCCATGGGGTGAAGTTTTCGTCACCACTGTACTGACTAACACCCAATAGGAGTTGGTGTGAGAATACTTCAAAAGGGATATTAACGTAGGTATATATGGAGACAGAGTCATGAGACAAGTTGATTACAAACCACAAGGAACAGTGGACTTCAATGCACCACTGAAGAAATTGATGACCTCCATTTTCCTTTTTTAATGGCTTTGTATGTTTTCCAAAGAAATAATTACACTTCTAAGAGCGAAGAGGTCATTTTAAAGCAAAAGTAACGATCTGTATATACTTACCTGATATCCCTTTGTCTAGTACACTACATCTAATTTATAATGCTAGAATATTTTCAGTATTCTATGTATTTAAGTGATATATTTATATGCAGTGTTATGGTTAATTTTCCTCTTCCTTCAACAATCTGTCTGGACATGGAGAACTTGGATGACTGTAGACGGCTTTTTTTTTTTTAAGAAAAAAAAAGAACAGAAAGATAATACTTTGACATTCCTGAAAAAAATGCTAGCTGTTTTCTCTGGCCAGAGGGGCTCATAGTATGTCTCCTGACCGATAGAAACCCCAGCAACAAACGTGTGAAATGATGCGCCAACACAGGTGTTTAGGTTTTGGACTGGGAGTTGGGACATGTGTTTTTGCACTTGAGTGCTCCAAGACACGTCATACGGAGGACTGAACAAGTCTCGTTGACGTTAGTCAGCCTGGACATGATTCGGTCATGGCTACAATAAGACTGAGTTTGTGGCAGGCCTGCTATCAGCTGTGCTTGACTACCAGAACAGAACATGGCCCAGAGAACTCTTCGCACATGATAACCTCGCCTCTGATGTCCTCTGATGATGAGAAAAACATTCTATTTGTATTTAATTGTCAGAATTTTTGTTTGTTATCATGTACAGCCACATTTTTAGTATATTTTCACATTAATATATTTATTGGTGCTGTAAAATGATGTTTTACAATATTAATACCCTCTTTTTTGTTTTTAGTGTAACTATTAAAACATATTTATTTTGAAAATATATTGTTTTTTTATTAAACATAAACTGGATCTCTGTTTGAAGGCTAATCTTTTCAGTGGTGTGAAAATGACTGCATCGGATACAGTTATTTCGAATTGTGTGTTATGAAAAATATTTACGAAACATTTCACACCCTGGGAGTGAATGTCCATAATGACACAGTTTGTCCTCCAAGAAGATTTTGTAGATACATAGACACAGCCAGAGATAACTGCATAAGACTACACTGAATAAGTAACTTGGAAGAACCTGAAATGATTGTCCAAATGTTTCATTAGTTGCATTATTTTGCATTCTAAAATTTAGGATAATACAAGAACATGATAAATTAAATTTTCAACAAATTTCTAAAATGTCCTTCTATTTGAAGTGTACTGTCCTGTGTAATGTGTGTCCTGTGTAATTTTCCACAAAACTGAGGTATTGCTTAAGTAAATTTAATACCAGATTGGGATTTGAACCCAGGTCACCAGTGTACCATTACAGTGACAAGACTAATATGCTACCTCAACCTGGCTGTGTGACCAATGTGAAATTGTGAGATTGATTTCAGTGCAAACACTGGTCCATGATGTTGACCCACCTAATGGCACGGGACACACATTACACAGGACAGGACACTAAATTACACAGGACAGGACAGTACACTGCACAGGACAGGACACTAAATTACACAGGACAGGACAGTACACTGCACAGGACAGGACACTACATTACACAGGACAGGACACTAAATTACACAGGACAGGACACTATATTACACAGGACAGGACACTATATTACACAGGACAGGACAGTACACTGCACAGGACAGGACACACATTACACAGGACAGGACACTAAATTACACAGGACAGTACACTCTGTAGGTATATTCTTCATAACAATCTGTGTTGTTTTCCATGAGTTTTGTAAGTCAT
>OMKK01042201.1:0-18291 GCA_900302305.1 Polymixia japonica | reverse complement strand
CTTAAAGAAAACATGAGCAGCACTGAGATGTTCTGTGTGTGTGTGTGTGTGTGTGTGTCAACGTCAGGCACCATGTTTGTGTTTATGAAACTCTGTGCGTGTGCCTGTTTCTATGTATGTGTGTGTTTTAGTTTGTGTGTGTGTGTATGTGACTGTGTGTGACAGCCAAGTGGGTGTATGATCCCTTTGATCACAACAGTAGCATGGAGAAACAGATTACCTTTCACTGCTGCACTGACAGAATGGCATTTTCAGGTTGACAAACCTCAACACCAAATTTAATATCCTTCTTCGTTTCACCAACAAACAGCGGGGTGCGTGAAGTTAAGAGCGCTGTGGAACTGCATTAGTTAGTGAAAGTAATGTCCATAACGAGACAATATGCAATGGATTTCTATTTCTTGAAAAGTGGAACTGCAGTGCGGCGCTGTGCGTTTCCGTGCCGTGCTTTTTGAGATACTGCGCCATAATAGTGAGAACATTAAACGCCGTCAACAATTTGGTCTTATTCAAAAGAGTGGATGGATTTTGGCTGTAAAATAATAATATAGCATTTAAGTAGGGGTTATGTTGTGCTGCCTTAGCATCCCCAAGTCCCCCTAAAACAAGCGGAATGAAATAATGTACACCGGTAGCTAATACCTTAGAAGAAACAGGGTGAGTTTTGTCGTGGTTTGCAATAACTCACAAAAGCAGTTTGGGTCCAGAGAAAAAAGTATTTTGAAAATGTGGGTCACGGGGGAAGAAGTTTGAAAAGTACGGCTGTACTTTTCTCTTCTACACTGTGATGTCATGTGCTGCGCTGCGCTGTGCTGCCTTGTTCCTTGGTATTAAATTCTGTACTGCTCTTGGCTGTTACAGTGTGTGGTCTGATGTTGTACTGTTCTGTCATGTTTTGCGTGTCTTGTGCTCTGCTGAGCTGTTGTATTCGTTCCCGTGCTTTATGTTTTGCGGTCCTGCGCTGTCCTGTGCTGTGTTGTACTGTACTGTAGCGGTTCTTGACCTTTGAAATGTGACCTTGACCTATGACACATTACATTCCAAGGAACACATACTTATTCAATAATGTATACAGTAAGTAGTAAAATGATGATGAAGTTTTTGGCAAAGGAACCAAAAATGTATGTTATATTTTTGTATGACAGTGATCTTGTTTCCTTTGGGCAGAACCTCAAGGAACACTACAGCATACCAAGGTGCTTCAAACGATTATAAGGAAATCCCTTATTATACAGAATTAACTACTGTAGTTCTAATTTAATTCCCAGTTCTTTCTAAACCCAAACAATCACAATAGAACATATATGTTGTGTTGCATCATGAAACAAAACAATGTTTTAGACCAAGAAGAAACAATTTCTGGTTTGGAACAATGATACTGTATCATTTGCTGTACAACAACAACCAGGATAGTAGAAAAACAGCTTTGCGATGGATTTAAACAGTAGCTTTAGAAAAAAATTAAAATGCGTTGTCCTCGCAGTCCACCTCTAAGACACAGCTTTGTAGTTTGCACGCCAAACCCTGGTTTCCAAACCTTGAAAAAGAAAATAACTCTAATTATGCAAAAGCTTTTGTTCCTTCTTGTCTTGTTTCAGCTCCCTTAACGTCCTACACCACCACCACCTGCCTCTATCAGACTCTGAACATCAGGCGGGTGGTGATCCGAGATGAACCGCCGAACCGAGAGAGACACGCTAGCTTCGTAATGGAACATCCGATGGCTGGAGGCCCTGGCTGGATCTGTGTCCCGGAGCACGACCGCTCCCTTGTACTGCCTCAGAGCCTTCTCTCAGGTCTGTCGGGCGCAATTATGTCCCGACGAAGGTCCCCGTCTGACTGAAACGTTAACGAATAAAGCAGAGAAAAATGCGTGCGGTTTTATATTTCAAAAAAGGCGCAATTACGCCGCCGTGGTTCGACTTCGCAAATCGGTACGGGCATCAGCGTTTTTTTTCAGCACGGTTCAAAATGTTGATATAGCTTTGTCTTCCTGAGTCCACGAGTAGTGTTGCTTTCCTCAAAGCCCCTGCTGACTGTTAGTACAGAGGACAGTTTGGCGTGAACTCCCTCTTACTGTGCTTTCCCAGGTTCACGGTTCCATTCCCGCTCGAGGGAGTTGTATTGGGTGGTCTAAGGTTGGCCCGGGTTCATTGCGGAGGGGCCAACGGTATCTCCGCTCTCCAAGCCGCCCCAGAGACCGCTACACGGTTCACAGCTTATGAACAGGCGGGGGTACGCTTCCTGTCCTTGTACCTATCTGCTCTCTGTACGTTCGCATATCTGTGTTTTCCCTGGTGTCTTAATTCTCCCCAAACTTTGTGACATAGTTTTCTTTTTTTACTTATTATTTGCAATCCGCCTCACATCTATCCCCTCCGGAAACTTTTAAAACTACCACCTTCTCTCTTTTTTAATGAATAGTATTATTACTGCATCATTATATAACTCTCTCCCTGCCCTTCGTGTAACTCGTGTTCCTTGCTCACCTCTTTTCAAATGAATATTTTGCAACAGATTCAAAATCTTTTGACTGTATTTTCCATTATTGGCCCATAATTTTGCATGTTATGCTTGGCGATAATGAAGCAAGACAGCTGCAGCCTCGTGCATTTACTGCTAGTTCACTAGCCTCGGGCATGGCTCGGACTCCTATCCACACACACACACACACACACACACTGGTTTCTGGTTCGCTTGACCAATGACTGATTCAAAGTCCCACCTCTTATCCTGCCCTTCCAATCCCTCTTCTTGTACCTCTTCTCTACTTCCTCTCCAGCTCTCCTCCACCTCATACGTCAAGGTGATGAAGCATTGTCTGATCCTTAGATCAGAAGGCCAGCAGTCTGGCATCAGAGACCGTGCTAGGGAGATGTTCCCAATGGGCTCTCTCTCTCTCTCTTTCTCTCTCTCTCTCTCACACACACACACACGCACACACACACACACACACACCTGTGGACTGCTGGCCAATTACCCACTAGGGCTGGTCTATGCCCGCATGTAGGCCCAAGGTGAGACTCTGGTAGTAAGTAGGTCTGTACAGATCCCCGTATAAGTGAGAGATGAACCTCGGAAGGAACTATGATGTTCTTTCCACAACAAGCAATTTCTCCTAGGTGCTGGCGAAATGCAGGAGTCCACAAAGTCTACAAGAAACTGTGTTTGTTCCAATACTAAAGGAACTGAAGGAGCTTGAAGGTGCTGAAGGGGGAAATTAATAACTAGTCTGCTCCTGGCTTCTCTACTCTACTCTATTTTACTATATATTTTGATATTCCGATGCATAACAACAGAACATCTCTTCATATCAAAGGCCTGGTTGAAGCGTATATGTAACAGGAAATCAAGAGGGGCATGTGGACCTGTGACCTCGTTACTCCAGGACTGAATGAGTCACAGCTACTGTTCTCACATGGCTAAACAGCTGCAAGCTCATTTATCCCAGTTAAAATAAATGCCAAATTTCAAAATAAATAATTGTACAGAAACAAAATTCTTATTAAATTCTAAATTAGAAATAGTTTAGGTTTCAGTCTCAATTTTCTGTGTCAATTTTTACATAGCCACATTGTATAGGCGTATCATGACTAAATGTAATTCGTCCTGCATTCTGTTGAACTGCTGAACCATCACAGGAGCTCTAGGTAGGCCTTGGACTGAACTGCTGAACCATCACAGGAGCTCTAGGTAGGTCTTGGACTGAACTGCTGAACCATCACAGGAGCTCTAGGTAGGCCTTGGACTGAACTGCTGAACCATCACAGGAGCTCTAGGTAGGCCTTGGACTGAACTGCTGAACCATCACAGGAGCTCTAGGTAGGCCTTGGACTGAACTGCTGAACCATCATAGGAGCTCTAGGTAGGTCTTGGACTGCAGTACAAGTGCTATTAGGGGGTTCTCTGCATGATATGACAATGAGTATGTGTAATCATATTACAATAGTAATTTCAATCACTATTTTTAGGAGTTACTGAGTAATAGATTTTTCCTGAATAAGAATTTATGGGTGACAGACTAGTACCCGGAACACTGTTTGCTCTTAAACACACATTTCTGGATACTAGCCAAAATACAGGTAATCCTAAAATGCTTTCTCTCCTTGTAAGATTTAGAGGAATCATCCACACCTTCATCTCCTCCTGCCTGGACTATTACCATCTACTTCCTGTACAAAGTCATTCATCATCGACCCGCCAGTGGCTAGCCCAGAACGCTGCAGCAAGGTTTGTGCCTGGGACCAGGAAGAGGGACATCATCCCTCTGCTCACTGTTCTTGTTTGTTTCAAAACCAACTTCTGCTGTTTGTTTTCAAAGGCACTGAGAGGGTCGGCTGCTATGTATATATGTATGACCTTCAAGGTCATCTGGTGATGACCTCTAGGCTGTTCCACAGTTTAGGCTGAAGTTCAAGGGAAATTTGGGCCTTTGCTGGTGTTCTGTGTTATGTTTTGTTTGCCTTTTCTGTTATCGTGTTTCAGAACCATCCCCTACGTCGACACTTTCAAAACCCGTCTCAAAAGCCATATTTATCTTCAACCAAAGATAATCTTTCGTTCAAATTTATCTTCAAAGTCTGTATGATCTGACTGGGGATGTATGCCTGTGTGTGCAGCTGTGTGCGTCTGCATAAAATGTTATTATAATAAATGAGCTAGAACCCTGTAGATAAACGTTGTGAAGTAACGTCGTTTTTTTGTAATTTTCTGTTGACATAACGTGAATTCTGAAATCTGTTTTTTTTCTAAAAGTTAGCTGCGTTGAGACACATTTCAGGGAAATCTAGTAGTGAGATCTCATCCCACTGCATGCAAATCTCTAGAGGCATTTCTTTGGCTATGATGCATACCATTGACTGGGGCCTGACAGAGATTTTTAAAAATCTTGACTACATGTATCTAAAATTTGTATTTTGCATTTTGGTACATCTTGCGTACATAAATAAAATGGATTATATAAACTATCATGAAATATAGATTACATGGGGCAGCGGTGGATGTCCTTGACTTGACAGCTGTGATGCTGGAAGTCTAGGAGAGTTCACACATCAAAGTTGAATCTGCTACACACACACACGCACGCACACACACACACACACACACACACACAGATTTATTCATTCATTCATTTTTTCATACATTAAACTCCAGACACTGATTCTGACCACCGCCTCTCAACTTGGCAAATGCGCATGTTTCACTACCAGCAGCATGGAACCTGGCAACCCATCTGACCCTGAGCAGCTGCTGCTGTCTGATCTTCTCAGCATGGGGGAGCGGGTTAAGACCCCAACCTGGCAACCCAAAAGAAGAGGTTCAACTGGGAGGAAAGAACGTCTGCCACTTGTTTTGGCTGGTTTGCAATGCTGTTTTTGTGGTGCGCTGTGCAAACCTTGTTCTCACTTCTTCAGTGTCCTCTAGGTGAATAATGTCCATTATTTTTGTGACTATTTTTGTGGTTACTTCACCTTCACTCTTATTATTCACATCATATCACGTCATTCACGTATTCACGTCATTCTATTCATGTGGTATACCTATTTCCCAGTTATTGGACTAACAAGTGATTGGGCAATTTGTCTAGACTGCTTTCAAATTCACTTGATTAAAAAAACTATGAAAAGTCGGGCCAAGCAAAGTGTTTTACTTTGATGGCTGACGCTAGGAAGCATGTATCTTGCTATTGGACCCTTTTATCCTAAGACCCGGTAAACCCAGAGACATTTCATTCAGGTTTAGATTAACTTCAAAGGACAACGGGGAGCCGAAGTCAACATGGCATTGCATTACAATCACCATAGGCTCTCGCTCTAAACCGCAATGCTATTCCTCTACGAGTTTCAAACACAACCGAAATGGTTTGATTCATCTATCGGGGATGTATCCTTGTTCCGAGCACTGTGATGTCGTGTCAGCTGAGATCCGAGCACGCAGGTCTAAACGCCAGATTGTGCCAGATTTGGCTTACAGTTCAGAGAATCATCTCCAACCAACTGATATAATAACATGGACTCACAAAACACAAAGAGAGGAAAACGGAGAGGGGGAGGAGAGGTTGGGAAGGGAGAGAGGAAGATGACAAAGACTTGGCGGAGAGTAGCGGAGAGCCGCGCCAAGTGAAACATTGATGAAGGAGAGATAAATTATATACGTATATATATCAGACAGAGACAACCTTTTCTCTCTGAGATTCTAAGACCGGGGCTAGCATGGAGGGGGGGTTTGGCGTTCTTAAAACACTTGACGTTGCTTCAAAGCGCGTCGGCTGATCCGCAGTTATTTCAGGATGTTGTCAATTATTTCTTTTAACAAGCTAAATTGAGCCGCAACACGTATTATCTCACCCCCGGTTGGAAGACGTTTCAACTGTTTTAATAAACAATCAAATAACTTGATAAATGCAACACGTGTTGTATTTTATCACTTGCATTGCACTTGTCAGGTCTGTGGTGGGATTGTATCTGAGGCTGTTAATAAAAACACAAGAACTGTCATGTAATATAATATGTTAGTTGTAGCCTGCAAAAGTCAAATCCCAAATGTGTAGAGCACGCCTCAAGACCATGTCCTAGTGGAAAATGGCCTGTGCTAGTAGGCTGCAGTTGTTAGCTTGTGTTAGCTTGTTGGTTGTTGGTTCAAATCTCCGACCGTCTCATCAAATCTAAGTGGGATAAATGAATGAGGGCACTCTCCTGTGGTTTACATGCGCAACACCACAAACAGGAAGTAGTAAAGTGTTCTTCCTGGCTACAGCTGACCTGGTTTTTTTTCTCCCTTTATAACCAAGATTTTATTATTCAAACAAAAAACAAATTTCTTTCTCTGCAGGACATGTTTTGCCCCAGTTCTCAACAAAACACTGAAACGTGTGTGTTTGAGTTTGTGCGACAGACAGACAGAAAGTGTTGCGGCTGTGACGGTTATTGTGTTAGCGTTCATACGTGTCACGCCTGTGCCTCCTGTGTGTTCCTGTCTTTCGCACAAGGTGGAGGCACACTTCTAAGTATGCGTGTGCATCTCTGTGTGTGTATCAGTGCATGTCTCCCTCGCAGCTTAGTAAGGTTCAGTTCTGTGCAAGGCACCTAGCCTGAGGGTTGAGGTTGCCAGGTTGTGTAAATAAATTAAAGCAACAAATTATGTTTAAAAGGTTTTCCCTCAGGCCAGAGAAAACTAAAATTCATTATTCATGGATTTTACTGCCGGGTATCTAGATGCAGGTGTATGTATGTGCGTGTGTGTGTGTGTGTGTGTGTGTGTGTGTATGTGTGTGTGTGTTTGTGTCTGTGGGATGTGGGTCTGTATGCAAGTATGTGCATGTGCATGCTTAAGTGTTTGCATTAATAACACGTTAATATATCTATTTGATATCAAGCAGCCACCCCAGCTCTTTGATATTATCCGTGTTAACCAAATACATTTCCATTTACATACACTAAACGTATCACGATACCTGTAATCCAGACTGTAGTAGCGTACCAAACTGTACTACGGCAAAGGAATGCACACGTTTGAATGCTGAACTTCATTTCCTATAAGTAGAGTGATTCTGTTTGCATTCACGTGGAGGAAATAACATGTTTGAATGCTCAAATACTGACGTGTTCCCTTTAAGTCACCAAAACACCTTTTCCGTAAACAGATCAGGGCAGAATGTTTTCAAGGTGAATACAAGACTGGTGACTGAGAGCGCTTGATGTATCAAATTGATGCAAGATATGGACATCTAATGCTAATTTGGGCATTCTGAGCTAAAATCACATTTTTGTGATGAGTAATTGATGAGAAAAACAAACTTTATACTGCTCATTAAGATAACTGCTGTTGACTTGCTTGTCCTCGTTCAATGTCTGGGTGAGAGCTAGCGAGGAAGACTGCATGCATGAGGGAACATGAAGACTATTAAAGACTATTAAAATATACTATAGCTTTCCCTGCATTGTTAAGCAATGGAATAATAACCATTATACAAATATTACCTTGATTGGCACACTTAATATCCTTGTTTGTACAATCAAACCATGTACATTATTTTTCTATTCTTTTAAATATTTTTGTACTGTCTAGGATTTGCAGATAATTAATCTTTAATAATTAATCTTCTGGATTCTGTTCAGCTGCAAACCATTACCAGTGTAAGTGGGGTTTATTTGCTGTTCATTTACTTCACTGTAATGGGATTATAGGAGTGTATATGAAGAGGGTGAAGTGTTTGCTTGAATACTTCAAAGGAAAAAATGTTCAGCTCCACTGTAAAAAATAAGATGAGTCAGTGACTTTAACTCCTAATCAGATTTACAAAGCTACTTTCAAGATGTTGTATTTGAAGTCTTGTAATCTGACTCAACAGGCAGATGAGTTTGCTGGTTTCAAAAAATTACTTTAATGATAATATAATGTTTTGTCTTTCTTTCTTATGAGATCACATCATGAAACGTTCTTTCAATCAGCAAAATGATATGCTAGCGCATATAATTGGCATGGCTTTATTTATTTATTTATTTATAAAATAGGCCTGGGGAATTTAAATAG
Source organism: Polymixia japonica (assembly GCA_900302305.1). Lineage (NCBI taxonomy): Eukaryota > Metazoa > Chordata > Actinopteri > Polymixiiformes > Polymixiidae > Polymixia > Polymixia japonica. Next base: position 9,759 of record OMKK01042201.1, on the reverse strand, counting down.
AAGATAATTTTAGTAACTTAGTTAGCTTGCTGTTTTGCAGTGTTAACTCTAGAGACAGGGAGGTTCAGTACTTTACTGAAATATTCATTAGACTGTAACACTAATTAGAGCTACAGTAAGGTTATGACTTCATTATAATGCCATGATAATTTCATAGAAGAGCGTTCCCAGGATGCTGTTTGTAAAGTTAATGAAATATGAATGTACTTTATTTACTGTTTATTTTTTCCAGTTACAAAGTTGCCCTCTGAAACCTATCCTGGTATTTTCTATATCTTGATGTGGCAATAAATTCAGTATAGTGAAACAATTTACTGGTGGAGGATGTGATCTGACAAGAGATTAGTAACAATGATACATAGTGAAAGAAAAACATATTGTAAAGGGGTTTCCTTAAAGGGTTTTATTCTTCACAGTCCAGTAAGACACAGACATACAGATAGAAACACAGATATTCATCCTCCTTCGATTTCACTTCCTCTTCAATCAAACTCCGTCCTCTCTCTTTCCTCTTCCTTCCTTCCTTCCTTCCTCTCCTTCTCTCTCTCTCCACCTCTTGCTCCTTCTCTGTCCTCTCCTCTCTCCTCCCCTTCAGAGCTCCTCAGAGTGGAAGGCTGAAACACAGAGGAGAAAGCTGGTGTGTTTTATACCAGTAGTTTCTCAATCCTTTCCTTTTACTCGGTTGCTCAGGCATTTTGTAGCAGCCGTTTCCATTTGGGGAAGCAAAATGGCGCCCGTGGGAAATATAATAACGTTTTACACGTAGAAAAATATAACTGCTTCCTGTACTTAGCAACAAGTCATTTAATCTAGTATTGACTAATTAGAAAACCGACTGGGAAACTAAATGACATTTTCTGCAGTTTAAGCGCTTTGTTGATGATACTTTAAATTTCATTGTTATGAGAACTAGTGCAGTGGCCGTTCAAAACCTGCCTGTTCAGAACGGGCTGATTGCTTGGCCTCCGGTATCGCTGCTTGCAGCTTTCTCGAGAACCTCTCATCCAAAACGACTTCACACTCGACACTGCGAGCAGCACACCTGCCGTGACATAGTTACGTCCCCTAGCAATGTTAGAGTCTTTTGGGTGCGAGAGCTCACACGATCATTATACGGCCTCGGTGAAGTCAAAGCCCCATTCAGTGTCTGTGGATAGATGAATTGCTTGCTTTAGGGATGGAGCGCGCACTCCACGCTGCAGTTCCTCGGGTCCTCAGCAGTGCACCTGTCAAGTGCGACGTCGATCGGATGAGCGGTTGTCGAGAAAAGCGAAGGACAGACAGACAGACAGAGACTCCTTCCTTTATAGTGAGATAGTTAGATGATTTGTTTTTAACTTGTTTTACTGTGTTAGTTGCTGTTGCTTTGGCCCTTACACTCCATCTATTAGTAGCTTGTGATGTTGGTGATGACTGAGAGTTAACTGACTTGATTTACATTTATTGTAAGTCGGTCAGGATAAAAATGTCTTCTAAGTGCCTTGAATGGGAAATGTAAACGATAGAGCCAGTTAAAGGTCAAAATTTGGTCACAGTTTCCTAACAATATAATATAGCAATGTAATATGTGCCCTCATCACGGCCCCCTTAAAGTAATCCCTGCTTATTTTGATAAGCATCATCAAAACATTACATTACTCGTTGATTAGTATTATCATCGTCATTGTCATCAACAACAACATCATCAGTGAATCTGTGAATGTTAATCATGAGGTAAAAGTTTGCCATGGTATGACGGTTTCAGTCTGTTACTTCACATAATCAACACTGGGACTGAAGAAGATGATGGTTCCCACATGTAAGAAATGTAGTTTAATCCTTGAATATCATCAATGGCTTCCTCGCCATCTTCATCATCCATATTATTACTCTGTTAGTAAATTAGTGTGAGGTGATGTTTTCTTACATGTGATGGTTTCAGTTAGCTGGTGAATACCTTCCTCCTCCTCATCCGGAGCTACCAGACTGATTGCAAATGTCCACAACAGATCCAACCAATCAGTGCCCTCCTGAACTGTGACATCACCGGAGCTTGACTTTATTGGACGAACACCACCTGGGAAGGTAATGGAATAGGCTGGTTGAGTAGCTGACAGTGGACAAGAAGGATGTGAAGTTGCTATCTTTATGTTTCTGTTTCTCCCTGTGTATATCAGGCCCTGTTTTTTCCTTTATTTTTTCTATCTTGACATCTCAAGAAATCATCCTTTGAAAAGTGAGTGTTTTCTTGTGGTTTGGCTCTCAGTTCTTATGATGATTGCACATTATATTAGATTATTCTTGTTCAATCAATACACAAAATAGTTTACTTTAAGAGTGGAGGTGAACAGAATAGAAAATAATTATTATGTACTAATATTATAGCAATTATTACATTAATATATATTTATAATAAAATAAATAAGTAAATAAAATATATATATATTATTGATTACTATATAACATTATATACTTATAAGATCATATTGAAAAACAAACCAAGGCTGTTATCCTTCACATGAGTCATGGCAGAACTCATCACATGTTTGGTTACAGAGTTATTGATATGGTATCAGAGGATGCAAATATATTCATTTGTATGTAGTATTTCGAGGATTCAGAAGTTTCTGCTTGCCTCTAGCCTTCAAAGCCTTTCTGGCAACCGCAGGGGGAGGGCGGAAACCTGAGGAGCGAGAATACCATATCAACATTATATGAACAAAGATAAACATTATGGGAACCATACGAGATGGAGAGGGAGAGAGAGAGAGAGAGAGAGAGAGAGAGAGAGAGAGAGAGAGACAGAACAATACTTATACAGACATGGCATCTGGAGGAGAAAGCCAGACAAAGAGAGAGAGAGAACAAGGAGAGAGAAAGAGCAATAAGAGTTGCAGAAAAAAAGAGATAGGGAGGCAACACGGAGGCAACAAGGTTACGTTTATCACAATGCAGAACCAATGCAGGTTAAAGAAAACATCAACATAAACACGGCACACTCTGTTCACCACACACCTCTTCCTATTGTATATATCTGTAACACAGCAAAGCCAGCTTTCAGGCAACATTTCACTCTTTCATGATATAACATTTATAGTTCACGGTGCTTAAATCCTCACAGGAGTTCATCAACTGTCATCTACCGACATTACCTGTCCCAGTAAAAAGTCACTCACTGATGTTTGGTTTCCTCCCAATAGTCTGAAAATAGTACTTCTATAGTAACACATATGTCTTCTAGGTCAAATTTGTCAAGGAATGTTGCCTGTTTTTAATTATCACTAAAGATAGACCAGTAATATACAGTGTATGTATAGACAGGAGACAGGTAATGTCAGGTATTTATGGTTAACAAAGTCATGCTGAAAAAGCATGAAATACAGACATAAATGTAACTGGGCAACTGTGCCAACAAACAGGACCAAAGGTATATTTAGTTACATTTTTTGTATGTTGAATCCCTTCAAGTGTTTTTGGTAAAGCTGTTAATCCCTCTCAATTTGTCTCCTTTGCTTCAAAAAGTATTTATCACTGCCTCCGGCCGTATGTATTTAAATATGTTAAAGCTGCTGTATTGATTTCGCTGCACTAATTTCATTGAAGAAATGTTTTGATATATTTTCTTTTTTATTAATCTGGACTATGAATTATATAGGTGCTAGATATTAAAATGGTAGTATTGTGATTGGCTGATAACGGTCAGTGTTGCCCAAAAGTTCCACTGCAGCCAACTTTTCTGCACCCACAAACAAGGAAACAAGGAAACAAGGAAACAAGGAAACAAGGAAACAAGGCAACTCCAGGAAAACTCTGTCAACATTTCTCTATAACTTTACTTCCAGCGACTGGTTTCTCAAATTCCTGGTGGTTTATACAGGTTTGTTGAACCAGCTAAAGCAAGTACCTGCAGTCATTAGGATGCTAATTCATTATGTGCAGATGAATGTGTCTCAGAGGACAGGCGAAGTAACAAATTCCTAGTTTTAGTGTGAATTATGGAGACTGACTGGATGGTAATGACTTCATCTTTGATTTTCCCGTTTCCTCTCCCAGGTGGAGAAAGGCATTCAAGGTCTGTCTCTCTCCAGCTCAGCGTGAAGGAGATTTTATAATAAATCCTCATAAACAACTGATGAATGCGCTGACATTTATTTGATTGGCACTCCAGACAGTGTCATCGACACCAAGAATAGAATGGTAGCAGTTTTGCTCTGTTTCTCTTGCTCTGTCTCTCTCTCTTCTTTTTTTCTACTGATGTTAATCATTCATTCCATGATTCGTCACCTTTCTACACTCTCTCTCTCTGTCTCTCTCTCTGTCTCTCTCTCTCTGTCTCTCTCTCTCTCTCTCTCTCTCTCTCTCTCTCTCTCTCTCTCTCTCGCATTCTTAGTTATTCATTGCACATCTCCCTTCCTCTGTCAACTCTCCCAACCGCTCTCTCTCTCTCTCACTTTCTCTATTCTCCGTCTCTATCTCTATCTCGCTTTGGCATTCTCATTCTGTGTCTCTTTATCACTCTCATCTGGCCACCTCTTTGTCTGGATTTCATTAGTTCGTTTTTTTCATCTAAATGATAAAACACAAAGATAAGAGATGAAAAATAATATAAAATTGTCCAGCTGAGATAAAGAAACACCAGGGAGCTTAAAAGTGCCTCTTCTCAAAAAAAAACAAAAAAAACAAAAACAAAGCAGGAAATGGTTGGATAACAGGAACTAAACAAAACTTTAGAGCAGCGCTACATTTTACAGCAGATCTTGATGATGACATCACAGGAGTCTAAATTGTCTGGGTTCTCGCTTTGGGGGAAAGTTGTTCATTTCACAAATAATAATTGGCCATTAGAGTAACATTTAGGATTTGTTCAAATTAAGCCTTTTAAGAGTGTACACATAGTCGTAACATCAATTTCTGCTTCTCTCTCTCTCTCTCTCTCTTTCTCTCTCTCTCTCTCTCTCTCGGACAGAAAGAACAAGGGATGGTGAGGAGGCTAATTAAGCTCTCATTTTTGACAGTCGCGACGTATTCAAATTGTTTTTTGCAGCGTGCTCTTTTCTTCTGTTTCCCTTCCCCACCTCCGCCTCTGCCCTGAACCGTCTCTCGCCCTCTTTCTGTCTTTTTCCCTTCCTTTCTGTCTTTCGGCCTCTCTGTCTCTCTGCCTGTTATCTTTCTCTGTCTGCACTGTATCTCTATCCATTCTCTTCTCTCTCGCTCGCTCTCTCCGCTCTGTATATCTGTCTCTCTCTCCCTCCCTCTCTCTGTCTCTCTCCCTCCCCACCTCTCTATGGTCTGTACACATCAAGGAGAATTCCATTTCTCCGCCATTGTTCCAAATGTCTCCTTGCTGTTTCATTTACACACACTGGCCTTTATGGAAATGTCATGGTGGAAGAAAAGCCTTGTGATTAAAAATGCAGCATAGCATTTTGTCATTGTCACTGCTACACTTGTAAATATTCACTTTCTCGCTCTCTCAAAGAACAGAGGAAAGTCTTTTATGTAGTGTTTTCTACTGTAAGGTGAGGTTAATGTTAGCACTCTGAATTAAAGCTACAGTACAGCAGGCTTATTCATGCCCTCTTCTTATCGAACTACTTACTGGAGGAGATGCAACTATATCCTGCAGTGTGAAACAGGGGATATAAATCATCCTTATTCATAGATTCTCTATTCTGTTTTTTCATTTTGCGTTTTTCTAATTTGTATTTTGCCTTTAATGACGCACGCCTCGTTGAGTTGAACATATTCGGAAGTTGGAATATTAACGTTGTAGACTAGCTAATTCTGTACCCCGACGTGTCTGGATGACATATCTGTCCTACGATCAAGGGCTACAGCAGGTCTGGTGGACGACTAAGCCATCGGGCAGCTAACCACTAAACCACACTTTGGATTCCACATTTGGTCAAGAGAAAGTGCAGGTTTGGGGGATTTGACCTGAGAGGCTTGGTAATTACAGGCTGTGTTTGAGGTTGATGTTAGTACACAGGCATGGGCCAGACCTGGCCAAAATATAGGCATAGTGTATTAATATAGTTGCATGGACTGGAACCACTTGAAGAATGATTGATTTATCACTCTAGGTGGCTGATAGCAGTTAAGCTAGCAGAAAAGTTCGTTATAGCTCTGAAAAATTGTTTTATTCACTCACATTTGATACATATATTCAATATCCAATTTAATTTTAAACTTTTAAGCAATCGTTCCTCCTTTAAGGCTGCCTTTCCTGTCAGCCACTGATATATGAAATATGTACCTATATATATTTTGCCAGATCTGGAAAACCCTCAGTACAAGTAAGCAGCGTAGTCTGCACAGAAAACTGTTAGTTGCTTCTGTTGTTATTATTGTTATTATTGTCGTTTTTACCAGGATGTAAACACATGGGGTCATCACAGTATGATGTGTACTCTTTGGATGGGATGGCATCGGCATGACAACGAGGTGATTGACAGCATGGAGATGGAGAGCAGGTGAAGGGGTTGGAGTGAAGGAAGGAAGGAAGGTGGTGGAGGAAGGGAGGGAGGAAAGGAGTTAGCGATGAGTGTGTGGATGTGTGAAGCTATGCTATCCTTACACTGTTGTAGGGCTGGGCGACATGGCTGAAAAGTGATATCACAATATACTTGGAGCCAATGTCGATATTCAATAGAAGATGATATTTTTATAGTTCTTCTATATTAGATATCCTCATAATGTCTAGCGTACACTTTTGGATCAACACACCACGCGTGGGTTGAGTGGGTGGAGTCGTGACACGCAGGGAACTGGAGCAAAGGAGAGAAAGCGAGAGGATGTTTAACAATGCTGTAAAATTCTATTAAAAAACACGTAGGTTAAATGATCTCGATATTCGAGTTTTCATATTGATTGAAATATATCGCAACATATCTGAAAACTCGATATATTGCCCAGCTCTACAATTTGGGATAGGTGAAATATATGTTGTTTTGAAGTGGTGGTAATGGTAATGGCAGCTAACAGTGGTATAACAGGCTAGAACTGATAGAAAGGGCAGTATTATCCAAATCAACATAGACTTGAATGTTCATTGTCTAGTACACTTGACAGAAGTATAGCTTTGATATCTTTGAAGCTCGCTTGGCATGATATAGAACGTGAAGCCGGTGAATTCCCTTAAGGCGTGTGTCTCTTAGTGTTTGACAATGTCGTCGCGGGAAATTAGCATGGGGCTTGGAACGCGAGACTCGGACACGTAATTTGTCTCCATGGAGAACGGAGTTGGTTTCACTGAGCATTCCAGTGGCAGTTCTGTTGAACATTTCAACTTCCTGAGTCTCTTGCCGAGCCTAAAGGAAGTGACTATGATATAGCAGAAAGAAGCCTTTCTATCTATTCATATTCTGAGTAGAAATGACGTTTGCGACTATGGGCGGGATAGTGAGGTGCAGATGTGCTGCAGTACACACGTACACTGCGTACATCAGCCACCAACCGGTTTGCTGATGTTAGAGGCTACGTACGTAACTGCTTGAGGAAATGCATGGATGTCATTTTTAATATATTTGAGTGTCGAGTTAGGGACAGCACATCACGGTCCTCATTCGCGAATCACACGTACCAACAGATGTCATCTTAAATAAATTATGAGCCAATGCATCATTTATTTACTCTCTGATGTTACTTTTTTCTTTGGTACGCACGAAAAGAACAAGGAATTTCACACATGCCGATAAATTGATAAATACATGTTTGCAAATACACTTTTAGATGAAATCTGTTTGTACCATGATTCCAGTGGGAACTTCCAGTAAGTCTCTACTGTACGTGTCAATAGCAAGAAGTGTATTGGCACAATGTGTACACTAAATATATGTTACATCAGATGCACGAGTCCCCTAACTTGACACATGGATGTATTGAAAATGACCTTTTTCAGAGCTTGTTCACTTTTGAAGTCTCCTTCAAAAATGTGTGACAGGGTGTTGGACAACGCTCTCTCATCTGATGAAATATGGATGAATAAGATAACACTGAACTTGAAGTGTTATTCTTAAGAAATGACATGGCACCGTAAGAACATTAAAACAACATTAACGTGAATCTTTAGGTAACCGAGAAGTTAATTAATTAACAAGCTTTATTTGCTGATTTAACTTAAAAATCGCTATGACTTAAAAATCAGATAAATGAAATCAGAAAAGAATATATAATGCTACATTTATGTTTGTTACCTGCTAGAGTCTTGTAATCAAGCAAATCAAAGAGAACAATGGCCACTCCTGACCATGTGATGATCAGAGCCACTACCAGCAGCCAGGCCATGGGCGAACTAAAGGTCACCACGAGGTCATCCAACAGCGTCCTCTGATTGGGCCTCCCCGCCTCCCCGCCACTAGTCTGACTGCTCATTGGTGGAGAGGGGCTGTGGGAAAAGAAGGGCAGAAGACAGGCAGAAGAGGAATGAGGAGGTGAGGAAGAGAAAGCAGATAGAGAGAGAGAGGAAAGCAGGCAAGGAGGAGAGAAAGGGAGGAGGGAAGGAGATAGATTAGGGTAGGAGGAGGGAGGTAGAGAGAGGAGGTGAAACAGGGCAGGAAAGCGGTGTCAACCAGCCATGCTAAATATCTTGAAGCAAGTCTGATTGAGCCTCACTCAACACTAAATTCATTGTTAGCTTGCTATTCGTTTTGCTGCGCTTACCATTCTGGAAACGTGTGTCAGGAGTCGTCAATGATAAATCAACACTGTGTTTGGGCCCCATGCCCTTTAAGCTTTGAATTAAACATTTCGCTGGCCTGATGCTCACCGTACAACCGTCTAACTGGCGCACAAAATACATTTTTATAGAGTTGGTGACCTCACTCTTCAATCTGTATAAAAGTCTACCAATAGACTACGAAGGCAGTGCAATTTGATCCGGCTCTGAATGTTATGATTGATAAGAAAAGGGTACATCTCTCTGTAGAGCGTCAGTTCAGTATTTTATGAAGGGTGTCTGACTGGTAAACCTCTATATTATTTGTGATATGTGGAAACACCAGCCTTTAAAAAAAATCCAAGGCCAAAAAATCAAAACTATAACAAACGACCAACCAAGCCTCCTTGGGCCTCCTTGGAGCCAGGAAGTCAGCGCTTTATCGTCACACTTAACTTGCTCCACTTTGCCTTGAGGTCCTTGGCACCACATCTAAAGTACAATACTCAGCGCTACGTCCCAAGATGCTGTAAGCGTGCGTGGAGCGCGATGTTGAATACGGCTTTTACACCATTACACAACCCATGGAGCACATTTAAGGAAGGCGATGAGCATTTGTATACCGTGTGTCTCATTACGACGTTATGCAACTATACATGTTCTATATCTATCTATCTATCTATCTATCTATCTATCTATCTATCTATCTATCTATCTATCTATCTATAGTATCTATCTATCTATCTATCTATCTATCTATCTATCTATCTATCTATCTATCTATCTATCTATCTATCTATCTATCTATCTATCTATCTATGTCCACCTACAGGTCTGTGTGTTGACCAAGAGGATACAGGGTTAATCCTCTGTTCATATGAACAGCTGTGGAGGATACATGCCATTCTTTTACAGTAAATCACAGATTAAGCATTAGTTTGTTTACGACCAACTCATTATTGAAATGGATTGTTCCAGATTACATTCAGCCGTTGCTGCGTGCTGTGACCACTGTGACTCGCTTACAAACTGTGATTCCTTCCATGTTACAACAAAGGTGGGGCTCTGTCTCTAATGGTGTGTGTGTGTGTGTGTGTGTGTGTGTGTGTGTGTGTGTGTGTGTG
>OMKK01042192.1:0-14896 GCA_900302305.1 Polymixia japonica | reverse complement strand
ATCGTTTTACTTTTTGCTTCAATATCACATCAGACATCTGAACAGTGGTTATTTTCAACAACAAAAAAAATACATATAAATAAATTATTCAACATAGTTTACCCTTGAGTGATACAGTGTATAACATTCTCCAAAATGTAAGGAGACATTACAGCCTCTACAGTAGTACTTTGTACACTTTCATTATCACTGAAGTGAAGAAATCTCCATATGATCTGAAACCTGTTGCGAGACATGGTCTTGTTGAAGTAGGGAGTAGCTAACATGTCATCTGTACACCAGTACATCTTTAGGTCAGGCTTATGGATGATACCAGTGAGAAAAAAGAGCCCGAGGAAGATTTTTAGTTCTGACACTGTGAGAGGTTTCCATGCATGCGTTCTAGAATATGGCACATTATCACTGACTGTTCGAATGCACTGCTCTGCATCTGCAAGTTGGTCTGATCTACAATGTCCTGGAGCAGTGAGTCCTCACTCGGCAGCCATTCCTCCGAGTCCGGGTCTGTACCGTCGGAGAGAGACAAACCATCTGAAGTGTCACTGTTTTCCACGGCTTGCCGTCTTTCTGCCTTCATTATAGTACTACGACGCGGATCGCCCCCTCCAACGTTACTTTTTTCAGTTTGGCTCGTCTGTGCCACGTTATTGTCGCCATGGCGATCTTTCGTTTCATCATCATCCTCGTTGGTCAGGTCAGGGTCGGTCTCAGAGAGCAAGTCATTGCTTAGACAAAACTGCATTGTTTCTTCGAGTGTACGCTGGCGAAACGTACCCTTTGTGGCCTTCTTTCTCTCCTTCCTGATCTTCTTGCGTTTCGGCATTTTTCTAGACTTTCTATACTTCACGGCAAACCCGATCTTCAAACTTTTCCTTCTTCCTCTGTGTTCTGATCGCTTTTTATAAGCTCACAGGGTGTGCGAGAGCGCCTTCTATCGTAAACCACCAAAAACACCGTCAATGGCACTCTACCGTTGTATTTCAATTGATGTCTAAAGACGTCAATGGCACTCAAAGAATTAATACCACACTGTACACACATTTTTTTTTTTAAATAAAAAAAGGGGTGCGACCAAAGCATGTGCTAGTGCAACCAACTGTGAAAGTTGGTAGCACCGGTGCTACCAGTGGAAATTTCACTGTGTAGGATTTTAGATAATGGTGGATTAGTGGACAAAAACGTATTACGCAAATTAGCAAAACATCTAAGCAGGCTTAATGGTACAAGAGGCAAAAATGTTCAGCTTATATTGGTGCATATCTATACTACATTTCTGCAGGTGCAAGGGGAAAAAAAGTTCCCCTTGCAACATTTCAGGCCTTTTTGGCCTGTGGGGGGCACTATGCTGGGGCTGGTGTTTTTTTTTTGTAGTTGGGCCAGATGACATCTATGGGCCAAACAGCACAATAAGTGACAGCAGAAACCAGAATCCTATTTACTGAAAGGAACAGGGTGCCCTTGGCAGCTCATAATGCATGTGGTGCTTGGCCCCCTAATGATACATTGTGCAACTCTACTGGCAACTAATCTTGCACCCTTTCAGGCAGCATTGTGGGGTGTCCAACAGTGGAGGAAAGAGTGAAACATCAATCAAAGTAAACAAAATTCCAACCTCGTTTTACCTTTTTAAATAGAAACCATAGATTACAGGACACCATTGGTATTCGTGGGGGATGGGCTAGTCAGAAGGTTCATACTGAACTTTACTGATACTACTGAACATACTGATACTGAACTTTCTGTGAAAGCAGTGAATGTAAACAGTTATTTAAAAGTTATTATTGGCAGTTATGCATACATTTTAAGCTACTATTATACATTGTGATGTCTATGATTTCAATTATTAAATTTGAATCGGTGACAATATAATAGTGTCATATCGCCCACTCCTAAACTATACATTTCATTATCTTATTAGCTTATTTTAAATTACAGCAGGTTGGTAAACATATAAATGGATGCAGCGGCATTTCTCAGGAGCACTTTAGCCATATTGGGTACTGTCAAGAGCATGATCAAACCAGTGACCCTTCACCTTTACCTCCATTATCATCCCACCACCCTGCGATGTCTTTAGTCATTTCTCCTTTACCTCAGTCTTGAGGCCAAGCAGAGACGTAAGGATCCCCAGGATAGAGTTGAGGCCAACCTCCCTGGCTAGCTCTGGTAGCATGGTAGAGTACTGGAGCAGGTCATGGAGTACGCTTACTGCCAGTTGGATGGTCTGGAGAGGAGCCTGGGACTGGAGGAAAAATGGAGGAGAGAATCAGAATGGAGGCCAGAAGAGGAGGAGAAAAGATAGATGAGAATAGGAGATGAGAGGACAAGGATGGTGAGAGGAGACATCAGAAAACAAGAAATGGCAGCAACAGATTGAGGAGCATCCAGAGGATGAAAAAAGAAGCAGTGTTTAGAATAGAGAAGAGGGTAGAAAACAAGGAAAAGGGGAGAGATAGGCAGTGAGGAAGAGAGAAATCAGAGAGGTAGAGTGAAGACATTTACCCATTATGATGGTCATCCATTGCAAGTTGTTTTTGTAAGCCTATGCTTTTGGTAGTCATTTTATTACACCAAGTAAAGTTATACAATTAAACAAACCAAAAAATATTGGAAAATCGGAGGCTGCAATTTCTTTTTGCATGGGGAAAGGTGGTCTAGACAGCCTGTGCAGAATCCCTAGCCTACAAATGCAATTGCACACAGAGAAAAGGTTCTATTCAAATAGCCATCATTGGTTATCACCCCCCCAACCCAATCTTGATATGTTTAACATTTTGTTAAGTGCTGAAGAAGTCATAAAAAAGCCACATCCACATCCAAATTGCAAGACTAATAATTTGCGCCTTTTGCCAATCAAAATTTTCATTAGATACATTCCTGACAAAATGGATTTAATCTTTCTCTTTGTTTTTTATGCTTTCTTCTTTCGCTCATTGTTTTAGGGCTAATAATCACACTATGGTATGATGCAATTATGGACTGAGATGTGACCTGCCAGGACCATTTCTGTTTTTCAACTGTTTTAAAGTTTAAATGTGTATGTTTTAATCTAATTGCTATGTGCAAGATTTTTATGTCATCTTATCAGGGCTTGACATTAACAGTTGCCCTTCACATTGCCAGATGTAACTCAACCATTTGAGCCGTCTGGCTGCCCTCACTGGCAACCACTTTTTCAGTTTAAAAAATCTTTAAAGATTTCACTGATTACTGTAGATCCTCCCTCTCTGGTTGAGGGTGTGCTAATTAGTGAAATCCCCTGGCAGTTGTATACTCCTGCATACTCTTGGGCCTCAATGGCACATGGTTGAGAACCACTGGTTTAGTCCACAGTAACTTGTAAATTTATTAAGAAGGCAATAAAGTAAATTTAATACATTTATCTCAGATGCAATAGATGATTTTATTGCAAACAATCAAAAAGAATCTAAGCCAATCTCTTATTCACTGTTATGGGAATCTATGAAAGCATATTTACGTGGTCAAATTATTTCATTCTCGGCTAATCTGAAAAAATCCCGTCAATCTAAGATACAAAACCTTTCCAATAGTATTAAAAATGTGGATCAACAAATTGCTTCCTCAGCCTCTCCTAGTCTATTGAATAGGAGGGTTACTTTGCAGACTGACTTTGACCTTATTACAACCACAGATGCAGAACGCCGTCTTTTACGCTCTCGTGCTACGTACTACGAGCACGGGGACAAGGCAGGCCGGCTTCTGGCTCACCAGCTACGCCGGCAAGCAGCCTCACGTATCATCCCCCAAATTAAAGATTCAGCAGGAGTTATGCAAACAGACCCAATAGCCATCAATTCAGTCTTCTCCTCATTTTACTCTTCCTTATACAGTTCTGAAGCGTCGCCCGACTCTGCTGAGATGCATTCGTTTCTAGATGAGCTCAACTTCCCCACTGTAGATCCTGATATTGCCAAAAATATGGACTCACCGTTAACAACACAGGAAATTACTCTTGCTATTAACAACATGCAGAGTAATAAGGCTCCAGGTCCTGATGGATTCCCTGTGGAATTCTTTAAGAAATTTAAGGTTAAATTAACCCCATTATTACACTCCGTATACACCGAATCGCTTCAATCTGGCTCGCTCCCTCATGCCTTACGTCAAGCCTCCATAAATCTGTTGTTAAAGAAAGATAAAGACCCAGATATGTGTACCTCCTATAGACCTATATCTTTGATAAATGTCGATGCTAAGATACTTGCCAAGGCTCTGGCACTTCGTTTAGAAAACATTCTCCTAGCTATTATATCGGACGAACAAACCGGATTCATTAAGGGACGCCAGTTGTTTTATAATATTCGTACACTCTTAAATGTTATTTACTCTAAGTCCTCCAACACAACCCCGGAAGTAGTCATATCTGCTGACAGTGAGAAAGCATTTGACAGAGTAGAATATAATTATTTATTTGAAGTATTGCGAAGGTTCGGACTTGGAGAGGCATTTATTTCATGGATACGTCTTCTCTACACTTCTCCACAGCCCAGTATCCACACCAATGGTATCCAATCTAATTTCTTCTCTCTGTCACGTGGTAATCGCCAAGGTTGTCCATTCTCCGCACTTTTGTTTGCGATTGCAATAGAGCCATTGTCAATCTATCTCAGAGCTTCTCCTGTATATACTGGGATAAGGAGGTCAGAAATGGAATTCAAATTGTCGCTTTATGCGGATGATTTATTGTTATATGTTTCTGACCCAAGAAAATCAATTACTGCTATCCAGGCCTTTTTCAAAAGGTTTGGCTCATTTTCAGGCTATAAAGTGAATGTCTCCAAGAGTGAATGCTATCCTGTTAATAGGCTAGCACTACAACTGTCACAATCTGAAATTCCTTTTAAAATTAGCCCTTCTGGTTTCAAGTATCTGAGGATAAAGGTAACTAGAACAATATCTTCTCTTTTTTCCGCCAACTTTTCCCCTCTAATGTCTAATCTCAAAGATGACCTTCAGAGATGGGAAGGTTTACCCTTATCATTAATTGGAAGAATTAACACGGTTAAAATGAGTATCCTCCCTAAGTTCTTATTTCTTTTTCAGTGCCTCCCCATTTTTTTGACCAAAAAATTCTTTAATAGTATTGATCAAACAATATCTGGCTTTTTATGGTGTGGCAAGGCACCCAGGATCTGTAAAGCTTTACTTGAAAGGTGTAAGTTCAATGGGGGATTATCTCTGCCTAATTTTCAATTGTATTATTGGGCAGCACACATTCATAAGATCTCCTACTGGTATGCATCAGCAAACCCACTATGGTGCAAGTTAGAATCACAATCATGTACTGTGTCTTCCTTGCAAGCTTTACTTACTTCCTCTATCCCTACCAACCCCTCTGGATTTACACAGAACCCGGTGGTTCGCTCCACATTGAAAATTTGGTTTCAATTCAGAAGGCATTTTAAATGTACCTCTCCATCATCACTACTCCCTGTACTGAGGAACCATCTATTTACACCTCCGCTCACAGATACAGCTTTTTCAGTCTGGCATGATAATGGTTTGAAATCCTTTAAAAATCTGTATAAGAACGATATTTTCTGTAATTTTACAGAGTTGTCGGCTGAGTTTCGCCTCCCACCTTCCCATCTTTTCCGATTCTTTCAAATTAGGCACTGTGTTAAATCTCTATTTCCAACATTTCCACATGCACCCCCAACTCAAATGTGGGAGGAGCTGCTTTTAAAAAATCACGGATTTCTACGATATATACTAACCTCTTGTCGTCTGACAATACCCTCACTACCAAGGTCAGGGAGGCTTGGGAGGGTGAACTCGGTCTAACGTTCGAAGATAGATGGTGGGAT
This sequence comes from Polymixia japonica, assembly GCA_900302305.1. Classification (NCBI taxonomy): domain Eukaryota; kingdom Metazoa; phylum Chordata; class Actinopteri; order Polymixiiformes; family Polymixiidae; genus Polymixia; species Polymixia japonica. The sequence continues at coordinate 9,068 of OMKK01042192.1, read as the reverse complement.
GCTGCTCTTGCTACTTTTCATACAAGTTCGACATGTGCACGTCTTACGCTTATCCAATTCAAAGTATTATTTAGAATTCATTACTCTAAAACTAAGTTGAGAGAGGGAACCCGGATTTTTGGATAACGGATACCCGTTATTGTCCTCAGCGGACTTTAACAAGGGCAACATAACCCACAAACAAATAAAAACAGTTAATTAAATGCCTGACCAGGGAGGAGAAGACTTTGGATCACTGTTACAGCACCATCAGCAGATCTTATCACACAGTGCTCTGCGCGGCTCTGGGACTATCTGACCACATTCTTATTCATCTGATCCTGGCATACAGGCAGAATGTAAAACTTTCTAAACCTTTCAGACGAGTCTGCCTACAGAAGGGAAGTTCACCACCTGGCTTCCTGGTGCAGCCAGAACAACCTAGAGCTGAATGGTTGAATGGATGCTGGTAGTAGACTTTAGGAGAAGCCCAGCCCAAACTGCCCCCCTCATCATGTGTTAACCCTAAGTTAACACTGTGGAGTCATTCAGATTCCTGGGGACAATAATTTCGCAGGATCTCAGGTGGGGGGAGAATCACCTCCACCATCAAGAAGGCCCAGCAGAGGATGTTCTTCCTGCGGCAACTGAAGAAATTCAACCTGCCACAGAAAATGATGGTCCACTTCTACACGGCCATCACCGAGTCCATCCTCCCCTCATCCATCACCGTCTGGTTTGCTGCCTCCACTGCCAAGGACAAAGGCAGACTGCAGCGGATCATTCAGTCAGCTGAGAAGGTCATCAGCTGCAACCTTCCATCTCTCCTGGACCTGTACCACTCCGGGACTAGTAAGAGAGCTGGATAGATCATTGCAGATCCTTCTCATCCTGGTCTCCACCTCTTTCAAAGACTTCCTTCAGACGAAAGGCTCCAGTCCATCAAGACCAAAACCTCATGTCACCTGAACAGTTTTTTCCCCCTGGCAGTGCCCCTCACTGACTCTGGGACTTCCAATATTTACAGAAACTATATCCTCTTGGCCTTGGGATTGTGACATAAAACTACATAGGGCCCCTTTAAACTTTCTGCATTCCTACACTCAACCAACCTGTTGTGCGCGCAGTTAATGTGCTTCAATAAGCAATGGCGAAACAAGTGAAATTGTTTGACTATGTAATAAAAAAAAGTGAAACGATAACCTGTTATTATCACAAGGTAACCCACAAGGCAGTACTGATACTGATAAAGAAAAGCATACAATTTGTCAACGCTTGGGAGGCAAAGAATCCTGGTATCTTTGGTAAATTATATTGCAAGCCCTATGTGACAAAACACTAGATTAGAGGGCAGCTAAAATATGAGGAAGTGCTCTGTCAGCAGCACACAAGCAGGAGCACCCATACAATACCATACTTCAGAATATGAATGCTGCAAGTCATGCTATTTTGGCAAAACACTGTTTACTACACTCAGACAGGCAAAGGCCCCTTTTCGTTAGTGGCAAAGACAAACTGTTAAAGAAAGTTGAATACAACCAAAGATAAATGTTACGTTTATGTAACAAATATGTCTTAAACACTTTATATCACTGTTTCATTCTTAAAATGTGGGAAATAGTTCATATTAATATAATTAATAAAATTACATAAAACCTTAATTAATCCAAATATGTAAATTTTGGCAACCAAAAGCTGATGCCTGGTTGCCATGCTGGCAGCCACTTCTAAAAGTAAGTGTCAGGCCCTGCTTATGTTAAAACAGCATAAAAAGACTGCTATGTGAAGGTTCAGTGAAATATCTTCTCAACAAGTGTCTGCCACTTCAGGAAAATTGCCAATTCAACTAAATTGGATTCAACTGGACACAAATCATCTAAAGATCTGGAAGACTTGACAATGGCAAGTAAGCTCTGTGAGAGCAAGCGCAATAGGAGGCAAGTAGGTTCCAGTGAAAGCGATGATATGGACATAAACAAAGATCTCAATGCAATACATGAATCAATAACATTAATGAACAATTTGGGTTTTAAAAAGCCCAATCGGAATTGGTCCAATTGCGTTTTTAGGGCAGACTGTGTGATGCCACCTCAAAGTGCAGTGTCAAAAATGGTAAAACTTTTGGTGCCAAAATTCAGTACTCAATCCCCAAAGGTGCTAAAGATATTAGCCATTAGTGCAAAATTATCCATTAGCACATCAGTAGCAAAGGCCTTTCAGTGATAACAGTCAAAGTCAGAACTATTTCCAAGCGTTATTTTGGGCTTTAGGTTTGTTTATGTTTTCACCGTCTAACTCCAACTACAGCATTTGCAGTTTTACAAGCACACCTGGCACTCTGCACCCATACAGCTACTGAGTTATAACAATAGTGGCCATCCAGTCTCCCACAATGCACTTCTCAATGCAACTTAAAGTATTAAAGTAAAAGCACACTGCTTTTTCTTTTGACAAATAAATAATGTGTTGTTGCAAGTGATATGGATGGGAAATAATCGGATAGGCCTCAAAAAAGTCCTTCACTATGTGTGTTAGATATTGAGGATCTAAAACACTCAGTTGAGTTCAACAGGACCTCAGTTAAGGCCCTGAAAGAGGAGAACGTGACTGAAAGAGGAGAATGCGAGTCTTAGGGTAGAGGTTAATAATTTAAAGCAAACAACGAGAGCTCCAAGAAGCAAAAGATGGCAAACAAGATATTAGATATGCAATACAGAAGTATAATTGTACACAGATGACATTCTTCATCCAACTGACCTTGAACCATCAATCACCTACCTCAATCAGATTATCACACGTTTTGGTAAACTCAGGATGGAAATTAAACTGGTCTAAATCTGAATTAATGCCATTAAATAACTTTTGTAATGTTAAATGTATACAAAATACTAAAAGTGTAAGAATGTTACCACTTAGTTCAAATATTTGGATTGATTGTCTACATAAAACTATATGGCACGGTAAGAAATCAAGGTGTTCATATTTAAGACCGTCTAGCTACCCAAATTCTATCATTATTACTTGGCACCTGGTTGCAATCAACTACAAAATTGGTTTGACCCATCACTAAAAAATAAAGACTGGGTATAAGTAGAAATAACTCCAATATAGGTTTAAAAAGCTTATATTTTATGAAATTATGTAAAAACAACTTTAGACATTAACTACATTTTTTCAAGACACCAACCATTATGGAATAACCATAATATAACAGCAAATAAAAAAAACAAAAACAAATTGGACGAGTCCATCACCTACTAACCAATAACTGCTTTAAGCGCTGAACTTAGTATGGAGGAAGGTATCCCACAATCTGAATATTTAAATTATATTGTCATATATAAAATACGCCACCAAGAAAAATATACCTATAGACAAAGTCAATGTCCATAAAGTAGACAGCACACTCTGTTTACTGTTTAATGACATTACCGATAAACTATTTACAAAATGTGGCCCGAAATGGACTAGAGACCTTAATATCCAAGAACATTAATTTTCATGGATCGATATATGGAAAAATGCAAAGTATACCCTTCGTTCAGCAAAGAATGAACTAAGACAATTTAAAATATTGAACCGTTTATACTGTAAATTATATTGTCATATGGTTAAAGAAAAAACAGAACTGTACTCATCTGTAAATAGTGTGTATATTGTGTGGGAGAGTGTATATTGTGTGGGAGAGTGAGTGAGTGAATGTTTTATATCATAAATGCAATATTGGATCATTGAATTGTATGGTATGTTCTTTTTAATTGATGTATACTTTATATTGTACTGCAATGTTGTGGAAGAGCCCAACCGGGGACTGGAGTTGAGAATTAGCACTAGCTATAAACTCTATATGCATCACATCAGCTGTAAGTTTGTAACTATGTTTGACTGCATTGTCCCTGTCAAATAAATAAATAAATACTACCTCACTTTTGTTTAAAATGGGATTGAGAAAATAGTGATCGTGTAAAATGCTGCACTAATGAAAGAACATTCGTGCATCTACTATTGGAATGTAGAATTATGGTTTGGCATGACGAAGTGACAAAGTAGATTATTAAATGTATACATTACATTACATAAATGTATACATTTAAACCCCAAACATGCATTCTTGGAGACTTGCATAACTACAATAAAGTATCATGTACAACTAAAAACATCTTTCTTTCATTATGTGTTACAAAAAAGATAATTATGAATAAATTGATTGATTCAAACATATCACCTTATAAAGAATGGATTAACAAAGCCACTGATATTAATATGGTAAAAATAATCTAATAATTCAGTTGAGAGCCATAGTGTTGTAGCTTGTTGAGAGCTGTTGTAGCTTGCTGCTCAGAGATGCATCTTTGCATCATCGATTGGTTAATTTAACACTAGAAGCGCTGGGCCTATTGTACCTACTTTTTCTGTGGTGTTAGCGGTCAAATGACTGCCCAATCAACAGACAGTGACAGTATTGCTCACATAGGATGGTCTCTAGATGGCACTTCTTGCACATGGGACACTAAAGTGGCATTCTTGATGAGAGGTACAGATGAGAGGCAAACAACTTTTGTCCCATGGCCCACATTGACAGAAACTTGCACACACATACACATATCTGTGTGTACTGTACATGTCAAGAGAAAATTGGATGTGTGTATTCATGTATGTAACAATTGGCATTTCTGTGTATTTGTGTGTGTATTTTACCTGTATAACCTGTTGTAGTGAGCGCAGCCAGGAGAGGCAGTGTTGTTGAAATACCTCACTGGAGCTGTCCTTGACAAGCATGGAGAGCAGACAGAGACCCTCAAACCTGCAAGGCGCGCACGCACACACAATGAGAGGGAGTTAGATGCATATTATACTCGCCTACATACCAATTAATTATATGTTTTCATTATTATGGTGCAATGAAAGTTGGAATAATCTAACGCTCACTTTGTCTTGCTGGAGCTGAGTTTAGCACTGCTTAAACCAACCAGACCCCCGACGGCACTGGAGCCCTGCGAATGTCAGAAACGTGAACGTGACTAAACTAAACGTATTAGTGTCAACGAATAAAATGCCAGCATTACAATAACATAGTGTAATTTGTTACCAAAACACATTTGTGCCAGTATTTATCAACCTATATATTACACTGACGTAACATTGAAGAGAAACCAAGCATTCCAGTATCCGATGCTTTGAGGCTAATATGCCAGGTTCCATGCTAACCAGCATGTATGGGATTCATTTTACCTGGGTCGGGAAAATGCCGTGTTCTCTGTAATTCGCTAATAGTGCGGGTAAATACTGGGGACGTTGCTCTTTCAAAACTGATACCAAACTATCTGTAAATCGCATGCTGGACGAGCCATGCAGCCAAGCCGACGTAGCCATCTTGTTTCTCTGCTATAGCGTCAACAAAGAGCGACAATGATACGGTATATCAAAGACCTTAGAGTTTAAAAATCAAGATGGCTCACACGCCATTCAGCCAATGCAACGCCGTTTCCTCTAATGGGGCTTTCACATAGGACACTGTAACCACTGTAACTCCACCCCGCGCTGCAAAGCCCATTCTTTGTAACGGCTTGCGTCGTGCAGTGACGAGTAGAGATGGGATTTACGGCTCTTTGAAGGGAGCCGGATCTTGTGGACCCGTTCCTTTCAAAGAGCCGTTCAAAAGACTAGCTCATTTTTAAAAAAAAAAATTTTTAAGAAGCCAGCCTGGGGGTAACTCATTTTCTCAAATGATGATAATAATAATAATAACTCAAATAATCACTGGGAGGAATGATAGGGTAAGATTTGGATCAGAATCATTCAAACTTAGACATCCCACCAATATATATTCTATTGGTGGGATATCCGAGTTTGAATTATTCTGAAATATTGATTATAATTTTATTTGGCATGTGTGGACTAGATTTTAATGTCTGATCTGCATTCATTGTAAACATTCCACAAGGTGGCGCCATATCCCTCTGCTTTGACAGTGAGATCACTATTTTTGATTTACCCTTTGTATAAAATATGTGTGTGTGTGTGTGTGTGTGTGTAAATAAAGCTACCTTGACTTATGTTATTCATGCAACACCTAAAAAAACAAGATGTACCAAGCGCCGAGCAAGCCGCCGCGGAGGAGAGCGGAGAACAAACCGCAAACCGCAATCTATCTTGACTACCTCAACTCAAAAAAGAAGAGGACTAGTCTGCTTGACGGGGTTTTAAGGGAAGACGGAAGTAGCTGGAAGTGGAGACTCTCGCTTCGCCTCTATACTTTCTGTTGTTAATTGCCGTTGTCTCGGTTTGCAGGACGATTCTGTGCGTGTCTGTGTAATTTAGATTGTTTTTGGGCTACTTTTTTATAAAGTAAACCAGGCAGGCTGAATCTACAGAAGGGCGTTAAAGCAATGGCGAACGAGCGGCTTCGAGCTTTAGAGGAGGTGGAGAAGGAGATTTCAACGATTCTTCAGTGCGCTGGTGAGTGTTTAATAGAAAACACGCGGGCACCCAAATTAATAAAGGGCATTGGTTATTATAAATTTGAAACGGTGATAGTAGCATTGTTAGTTACACGGTGTGATCAGAATAACTATTTCTGATCATTTCCTTAACAGGTAACGTGGTTCTGGAACTCTCCAAAGATAAACACAACGCCAGTTTCCTGGACAGACAGCTGGTCCAGTTTCAGAGCTCCGTCAACAGAGTGGAGAGCGAACTGAGCGGCCAGATCCGTTACCTCACACAGGTATAAACGTCCCTCAATTATACTGAATAGTCCCATAGTTGGAAGGAATAGACGAATCCGGCGACCGATTTGTGTGTTCCGCCATCTAGCGGCGCCGCCATTACTGCGGTGGCAAGTCGTAGTGACTCTGTCTGCCGCTGCCTACTGTGACAGCAGCATGGGTAGTTGGATTGACGACGTTAAGCAGTGGCCCCCAGTTACTGATGAAGGTACCTAAAGGCGTTTTTCCACTGCATAGGACAGGTACCAGCTCAACTCAACTCAACTTGACTCTACTCGGTTTTGGTACCAGGTACTTCATTTTCCACTGCAGATAGTACCCCCTCACTGTAGCTGGTCATCACAGCGATGCATATATGGCCCTTTTCCACTGCATAGTACCAGCTCAACTCTACTCTACTCACTTTTTTTGGTTTTCCATTGGGCATAGTATCTGGATAGTGCCTGGTACTGTTTTTGGTATCACCTCCGTCAAGGTTCCAAGTGAGCTGAGGCGAAACCAAAACCACGGCAGACTACTGATTGGTTAGAGAGAATCTCACTAGAATCACTAACGCTTAAGGCTTAACGTTGGCTAACCACTCATTCAATCCTGTAATGTAGTAACTAGTCATAACTACCCTGGAAGCATATGTGAACATAGCCTGTATAAGTGGTGAATTTACATTCAACTGTCATGGTCTTGTACATTTTGTAATTTGTGTTCCTCGCCGCTTTGCAGATTCGCCAGGTCAGCTTTGAACTGGCTAAAGCTTTTGCTTGTGTTCATCATCAATCCTCAGTTCTGTAATTATCAGTCGCTATGGCTATTTATTTTATATATTCACAATCTAACGCTAGTGGTCTGTGTACATTTTGATAGTTTGTTTATTGGATTAAATCCAAAGTGGCAGAAACAAGAAAACGACTCGTATGTTTGTTTGTTTTTTTAACAAGATGGAGAAATGAAAATATGAGTCAAACTATGCAGTGGAAAACCACCTTTACTGTTCAGTTATGAATCCTCCCAACAGTTATGACAATGATTTTGAAATCAGGTGTGATCAAATGAACCAGACACTCATTTTCGAGTTCTCCATAATTATCTTGAGATAACAAAGCTCATTTTCTCATGATAAATTATCTTATCTCGAAATCGGCCTTTTGTTTCACTTGTGATCTCGAGATAACGGCATTAAAAAAATAATTGCAAGCACGGCTGTTCTCAGCTTCCTTAGATCACACCCGATTTCAGCCTTCAGCATTACTGTCATGACTGTCGGGGAGGATTCATAACTGAACAATATCATGAGGAAACAAGTTTTGTTATGTTGAGATAACAAGCATGGCTATGCTTGCACATGCAAGCACGACTGTTCTCGGTTTCCATACTTGAGTCCAACAAAGGAGATGGGTAAATGACATTAGCTAGAATTAAGGCAGATATCCAGGGGCCAGTTGCACCGCCTCACACTAAGTACGAACTTAGCCTAGTTAAACTTAGCCTAGTTACAGTGTAAGTGGTTTCCAAGTTACGAGCGATGCATTAGCCTGTTAAAATTAAAGCTGTTGCACCACACAAATGAGTTATAACATATCCCTAAGTGACAACTAAATATTTACATAAGCCCTTAGGCAGTAGTAACATCTGTAATGGCAGACAGCTTTGATTTGATTAATTAATTTAGAACAAGGAACAAACCTTAGAGCACATGTGTCAAACTCAAATCCGGCCCGCCACGTCATTTTATGTGGCCCGCGAGAGCTTAAATATGATTGTCTTAAAATAAAAGTCTATGTTGCTTTACAGCGTAAAGTGACCATAAGCTACATCTCTCACAATGCATGTCGATTTTGTGACCCTTAGTGTTTTCTAACAAGTGATGGAGTTAAAAAAGATCTATCAATAATCCCAAAATGTCCAAAAAGAGAAAGATTGATGCAGAGGGAAGGCAATTTCATGAAAGATGAGATGTTTGTGCTTCAAGGAGAAAAACCGGTATGTCTTCTGTGTTACGAGTCAGTGTCGGTGATGAAGGAATACAATTTACAACATTACGTCGACATTTTGACACCAAACACGGAGCTAAGTATGTTAAATGTAGCCTCTCAGAAAACAGTTAATGTAATAACTTGTGTTTGATGATATTTGTCTTTGTTATTCACTTGAAAAGTTTGTTCTTTGATTAATGGAGTAATCTGGGTTTCTTAACCTGATAAATTAAAGGGATTTATGTTATAATAACACGGAGCAATCTGCTTACATATATTTTTACATTTATGTAAATGCATGTACAATATTTGTACACTTGAATAAATGTGACAGGGTCTGGTAATTTAAGTACAAACTTGGCAAGCATCAAATCGCGCAAATCGCGGGTAG
>OMKK01042186.1:658-12059 GCA_900302305.1 Polymixia japonica | reverse complement strand
ATGACAATGAGTTCACTGTACTCCAATGGCCTCCATAGTCACCAGATCTCAATCCAATAGAGCACCTTTGGGATGTGGTGGAACGGGAGATTCACATCATGGATGTGCAACCGACAAATCTGCAGCAACTGCGTGATGCTATCATGTCAATATGGACCAAAATCTCTGAGGAATGTTTCCAACACCTTGTTGAAAGTATACCACGAAGAATTAAGGCAGTTCTGAAGGAAAAAGGGGGTCCAACCCGGTACTAGCAAGGTGTACCTAATAGTGTACCTAAAGTGGCCAGTGAGTGTATATATATATATATAACAATTCTGGGTGTAATATATTTAATGTTAAAGGTGTTATTGATAAAATGTTTACAAATATTTTTTTTAAATTCATATATCCACAAAGCTTTTAGAAAGGTGCGGAATAATTTTTCTTTTATTGCTTTTCCTAAAAAAAATATTTTCTGTGAATTAATCATGAGGAGAGGAGGAGCTACGTTAGCAATAGTGACGGTTGCATCCAGTTATCTGACGTTATAGTTCCCTCAAACAATGTATAACAAAGATGCACACCAGAGGGGATTTACAAGTGGGTATACGCAATGCTGACTGAAAAATAAGTAAGTGTACGCCGTATACCTGCGTATACCCTGCACTTCACCACTGCTTAGATGACAAGCTAAACATTACCTAAAGCTAGCTAGCCATATCCTAAGATTACCATAGATTACGTTACATGAATCTTGAAACACCACCTCACAAAGTAACCTAAATCTATAGGTAATATGTAGCTACATGTTGCAAAATTAATTCATTACTTTACCACGAAAGATTAATCACTTGATATAACTCACTCCACTGGACTATGAAATATGCAGGTTATGCAATGAACTGGCAACCACTTGAGGGGTCATGTGCTTCGAGCAACAGCGGTGTTGTGACGTGAATGCAGTGAAAGGGGGGAGGGGGAGTTCAACATCTAGTGGCTGAATGTTATCAATAGCACCTTTCAAATAGCATAACAAGACTGCTATGCGAAGGTTCAGTAAAATATGATCTTTATAACAATTGTCTGCCACTTCAAGTCAGCCAGTGTCCCTCTTTTCTAAACCATGTTTACAATCCCTGACCCATGACTCCTCCCAAGAATCTGTTCACATTTAGCGTCTGAGGGTTTTTGATGGACAGGGGATAGTGAGGGGAACATTCAAGCTTGTTTTGAACTTGGCTTGTTGTTGTCGTTCCTCTTCTCTATAAGTACAGAAGGAATATCTCTCATAGCAGCTTTAAGCCACTCCACATCAGATTAGAGGTCAGCTAAGGACCATTGCCTCTTAAGGTTGTACTGATTCAAGTTTCCTATTCAAGAACACTTCAGCAGGATGGATGCTTGTTATCACAGGGGATTTAACCCAGGCCTTCCAGTTGAAGGACAGACTAATCACTATTCCACCCTGCAGCCCTTATGGCTGCAATGACCTGCATTTCAAGCCCCTTACAAAATTAAATATGTTTAAAAAATTGTATACATACCAGATTGATATGGTGAATCATATATTTTAGGTCTTTTGTGAAAGTAACTCAATATACACCATGAACACATACACTGTTCTCAAAAGGCCCTTAACCCTTGTCCTCTCTCTGACCTACAGGTATTGACCATCCTCCAGGAAGTGTTCCCAGCTGTGAAGGCAGCAGAAATGGCAGTGAAGTTCCGCCCCCTCTGGTGGGAAGGCTGGCAGACACTGGGCCGTGCCCAACTAAGCCTGGGAGAGGTGGACCTAGTGAGTATGGGTGCAGCCACCCATATAGACTGTCAACATAGACTTAGTAGTGTTACATAACCTTATGGAGCATACCACACATTGAGTAGCTGATTATGTTCACATATATTGTAAATTGCATATATTATAAATTGCAGCGGTCCTAATGGTGCAATATTAAACCAGTGAGATGTTAAGGACATTGTTTTTGTCGCCCAACCCAAAACCCATTAGGAAGCATAAGTCATTTCTATGCAAACTTATGTATTACTTTTACCAATTCCTTGCCTCTGAGATGAAGTGGCTCTTTCAGACCACGCCCAAGTGCCCACAGCATGGAATATTGCTTAAAGTGCCCCAGAACAGGCCACAACGTGTGGATGTATGAAACCTGCTGATAATAGCTACACTGCTTCTCCATTTAAAGCATAGCAAACAGGGTTGAACTCAGATACCCTATGGCTAATGGTGCTGTGTGTAGATCCCACATGTCCTGGAGCTAGAGAGCTGTCAGAGGCCTTCCCAAAACAACAATGGGAAGTGTTGAAAGTTTCTTGAGCTAAAGCTAAGCCAAATATAGACACACCTCCATATATAATGAAGGTATTGGGAAGGAAGAAAAAAAAGTGCTATCTATTTTTAGTGAGGCTTGTTCAGTCGCGTTTCAGAACTTTGTATGCATCAACATGTTTGAGAAGCGTCTCTTTGTACAAAGTTGAGTGCAGAGATTCCCCATTTTCCTTTTAACAAGTGCGTATTCTCTTTCCTTTTTATATCTCACTCTGGGAAAATGTGGAAACGCCTCGATGAAGCTGATATATAATTTGTTTTTTAGAGTTTGTCACTTTTTTCTTTTTTTGCTTTTTAAATGTTTTGAGAAAAGTATGCTCGAAACGGCCAATGGGGGCATTGCACATCAGGACTATTACCATTAATGAATATGTGCCTTCATAAAAGACTAATAAAGACTTCAGTCTGTCCAAGATGAAACTCATGATTTATTGTTTTGGGCATAGATGAGTTGTTACAAATCTACCTGTTTATTTTGATGTGTCTGAATTTTTATACTACCAGTTGGGAAAACCAAACCAGTCACATGTGCCTTAAGAGGAAAGTAATGTTGACTATGTCCATTAAGAGTTTTATAGAGCTAATAAAAGGGATACGCAGCAGAAGGGAAGGCTCAGTTTTCACAAACTTTAAAATGTTGGGTGTGCTTAAGGATTGTTGATAGTAAAAACTCTCTGTTTCTCTGTTAAAACCACTGCACTCTAGGACCTTGAAGAGATTAGAGAAAAAAGGAGCAGACTTACTTTTTTCATTTTTCATTACATGCTTCTGTGCTTGATGCATGGCACTTAAATGGCCAAGCTGTAGCTGCAGGCTGGCCAGAGGGCCTTTTTCCCTGGGCTGAGATTTGATAATTTTCTAGTATGACTTGCATCATATGGGGCTCTAGAGTGAGGCTTTTCCTTAATGCCACTTATTTTAAAACTTAACTTCCCATCTGCATTAGATTCTTCAGATGGATAGTAAATTATATTAAATTGCAAGGTTAATTTGTTGTAGGATGCTTATTTGAGATTTTAGGGATTGTTGCGCTCACTGGATGCTCCGTCAATACTATCTTGCTTTTCATAAAACAGAAACTGTTATGTAACTAGATTCATGATATGGGGAAGTATTGACCAATACTTGTGTTGAAAGTGTTTTTCCAAGGCCATTTGGACCACTTTTGTGAATTGACTCTTGGAGGTGGATTCAGCTGTGCACACTCTTCATAGGATTTTATTGATTTGGCTCCATTACCGTTTTAATTATTTTTCTTTGAGTCACCCAACTTTAGAATTTGAATTTGAGATGAGATTTCAGCCATCTGTGTCTTAATTGCATCCAGTTTCTTTCAGTCTCTGTCAGCGGTGATTTATGAACTCATCAGTCACCATGTATAGTGCTTAGGGGAGGATTAATTTCATAATGTCACTGGCAGGAAATTGTCACAGCTCAATACTGACATATGGTCCTATTTGGAAAGGAAAATGTGTACTTTTACACGTACGTAATATTAGGATCAATCTACAAATGCATGGTCAGCTAAATGACATGAAATCTGCTTAATGAAACACTACATCTGCCTGTAATATAGCATGAATGAGGATAGGCTCTTACTTACTGACTGCTTACTGCTAATGGTAGTAACGCCAGCTCATTCAGATACAGCATTGCGAGTGTTCCTCTGTTTAGCTGTGAAAATCACAGCAGATTGAGTCTGAGATTGAGCCTACAGAAACTTTTTTTAGAATGCCATTATAAATTGACAGTTTGAGGAAGTGCTTTTTTCTGATACCCTACCTATAACGGCAACAGCAATAGTTGTTTCTGTGATTTAAACATTAAAAGGTAACTCCAGTCATGGTGTCTGGTCAAGTCCATGTGCGCATGCACATACGAGGACGCGCATGGTTTGGGGGGTGACAGGGGTTGATGGATTGGGGGCGGGGCTTAGTGGTAATAAAACTGTCAAGGGGCAGGATTAAAGGCGTGGTTTGAGTTTGATGAAAGGGGACCATTACTTCTCTCTTCAGTAGGTCCTACTGTTTTGCACATCTAAAGTTAAAGAATAAAACTTCATAGGGACTACTTTCAGGCAGAAAAACATACTTCCTCAACAGAGATGCTTGAAATGAGGCAGGATGTAACCACAGAGGACTCTAGCTTTCTGAATGCGCACATTAAAGAGGCTGGACGGGATTTAACCCAATATGTCAGTATTTGTTAAACCTCTCATTTTGTCCCCAAGGGTCAAAGTATAGTTCTCACATATATAATCTATGAATGGAATCCCAGTTTTACCTCATTCTGCAGCAGAATGTCTAGTTTACCAATGCAAGATTTCAGTTGGTTTTGGTTTTCCCTGAGCTGAGGCTCACATACCTGTGACTTGATTGACAACCTTCACCTGAATGTGCATTGGGGTTGCAGGGCGGGTTGAGGTCACTCCATTGACTCCACATGCACTGACATGTGCTGACTGCAACGAGCATGAGATGGGGACCCACCACTGCTCCACAGTGCTATTTTAACTACTAGAGGAGAATTCTGTAGAGCCACTTCAATTCAAAAAGGTTCAAAGGATATGAACTACTTTGAAATCGATGGCTTTTTAATGCTTTATTATGCAATGTAGAGTGAACATTTTGTAGACACACACATCTCTGTCATGGATTACTACACTTTATAATTTTGCAATCTCAGAAACTTGGTTTTGATATTGTTTGGAGTTGAATGAAAGTGAACATAGAGGTCAAGAAATAAGTTGCTGCTTTTATGATAATGGAATGTAAAAAAATCCACCAGCATTTTAGAAGAGAGAGAGGGAACGCTGGAAAAAGACACTTCAAAGGGCTTTTTATTGTCATTTGAGATTAGGAAATCAAGAGGTCAGTGCATTCCCCAATTCACAGCCCTGAATTTTACCAAATATACTATTGTATAAGTACTGTATAAACAAGCTGTTTTGGAATGGCAAGTTATCAATACACCTTAATTGAATAAAAATAATATTTAAAAAAAAATCAATCAAATTTATTTCATAAAGACCTCTTGGGAACTACCAAACCAAATGTTTTGACTGCTTACCTTTTTATAGCTTTACATTTTTTAAATTAATTTATGTGTGGTGTCAAAAATCTATAGTACATTAATTCTAGACTGATGTGTGTGTTGTGCCTGCAGGCTGTGAGGTCCTTCCAAGTTGCAATCCACCTGTGTCCATCTGAGCACACCCTGTGGCAGGAGGACTTGTCATGGGCATGGAGGCTACAGCAGCAGCAGCGGGCGGCCCAGGAGAAGAGCCAGCAGGAGGAGGAGACCCAGAAACTGATACTCAATGCCCCCGAGCTAGAGAAGGACTATGACTTTGAGTCTGATGAAGTGCTGACTGCATGCACGGCCGTGGCAGAAAGACAAAGGTGCTATGAGGAGCTGAAGAGGACTGCTGTGGTCATAGACACTGAGGGGAATATCAAGAAAGTAGTGATGGAAGAAGATAGATCAGTGGATGCAGCCTCCACATCAAAGGAACAGTTTGTCAAAGCACGAGGACTTTGAACTGGTCTCTGGGGGGATGACTGTCCTGATTACATCGAGACATCAGGTCTGAACAACTGTATTTCTGAAATTATTCATTTAGAAACTAGGTCATTCTAAATATAACACAATAACAATACAATTAAAAAAAACATTACAATACCAATAAAACACAAACATAACATAAAAACCCATTAATTCAAGGTTAGTTCTTGATGGAATCAGATCAGGAATCAAAGTTGCTAGACAAGGATTGTATTTCACAATGGTCATCAAACAGTTGTCAGTTCTGTCTGGTTTTATTGTACCTTAAATGGATTAACCCTCCGACCAATCAAAAACGAGTATCCTTCTGGACCATGATACGGCCTAAAGGTCAGAGATGGTTGCTAGTTCATATCCCTGGGCTGGCTGGGAAAGTTTGGGCAGGGAAAGTGGTTGAGTCCCTTTCCTCAACAAACACTTTTGCAGTACCCTTTACCAATGCACTTAGCTCCAGACTCCTCCAGTGGATCTCCTCAATGGTCAACTGTAGAATGCTGTAGTTATACTGTGCAACCACAATGTGTTTGACTTTATGAATGTGAAGCTGGGTTTTGTTGAAAAACAATAATCATCTAAATCTGGATAAATAAAGGTGAATGAAATATGCATCTCAATTTCAAACATTTGTTTATCTAAAATGTTCTTTCCCTTTTGAGTCTCATGTTTTTTTTTAATAATTAGGGGTTCAAGCCCGTAGGAATGAAACCCTATTGTTTTTGTGCTGGTTTATTATTATTTGTTGTCTCCTTCTGCGTTTTGTCAAATTCCTGAGATGGTACATGCTAGAGACATGAACATTTGCAGAATGACAGATATTGACGCAAAAATGATCCAGATCCAGATTGGCCTGAAGGTGGCGATATAATTAAAGTTTTTCATTAAAAAAGCCATAACTCCTACACCGTAGGTCCGACTGACACAAAACTTGGTATACATCTCCAGCCATGCCTTCTCTACAAATTTGCAGTTAGGACCACTATAGTCCGCCTAATTATTTGACAGCCTTAGGAAACCTAGATACACAAATGCTCCATAAATGGGCCCAATGCAACAAACGATATGGCCACAGTTAATCAATGAACTTAATTACAATATGTCAAGGGGCGCGGCCTAACACAAAATCGACCATAACTCATTGATCCTTTGGCCAATCTTCACAAGAATCCATGGCTATGTTATACAGATGGAGACAACTATGTCTGCATAAACACTTAAACATTGACCAATAGGGGGCGCCACAAATGCCGTAAATGTCTTTAATAACCACCTGTCTCAAGTTGTTTTTGTGTCATGTTAGCATTAGCAGTTAGCATTAGAATGTTGGATCCTTTGCTCACAGTAATAGCCACTAATGCTAGATAACATGTATTAGCATTGCATGTTAGCATTAGCAGCAGAGCTGCATGTTTATTTCCTTTCTTCATCACAAAACTTGGTGCATTTGTTAAGCAGGTGACACGGTGGCCTAGAGGTAGAAAGCATCGTCCCCCAACCAGAAGGTCCTGGGTTTGATTAAAGTTAGGTAAGGTAAGGTTGTATCTGTTGAAGTATCCTTAGGAAACCCTTGTGTTAAATCTTTTGAACGTTGTCATGAACGTCTTTACCCCCTCGCGGCCTTTCTCGTAAAAGCCTTTGCCATAACAGGCTTGAACCCCGCCATTGATGTTTGCGTCTATAATTATTATTTGGAGTTAGTATTATGTTGGAAACTTGGACAGGATAGGTTTTTACAGAGGTGTCACAAGATTAATGCCCTCCAGCCAATTTTACTTCCTGCTTTCCCCTCAAGTAACCAACTACTTAACTAGTGATAGGTCACTTTTGCTAAAAATGTATGGTGGTGATGATAGAATCGATTTATAGCAGTAGGGGTTGGCATAGGACAATAATTAGAAGCTCAAAGACACTAAAAATACTAGGCTTTAAACTTGATAAATCCTCAAATCTGGATAAATAAAAAATAACACACACCACTGTGCTGTTTTGGAGTAGTGCAAGGAATTAATTCCCCTGAATATCCAAGAGTAAATTCTTGTGCATACAGCTCTGCATTGATTTTATTTGTTATTGATGTTTCAGTCACAAGACCATTCTTTGGTCACTCAGCTCTGAAATATGTGATGGCCAGTTATTGCCTTAATAAAATTAATAAAATCTTAAAATCAATTTTAAAATTAACTTGATGTTGCTGTAAGGAGTATAAAATGGGACTGATATGATCTCTTCTTTCAGTTCTAGTTAAGAGCCTAGCCGCAGTGATCTGAAAAAAACTAAATACAACTTTTTTGGGTGAGACAAGAACACAGTTACACTAGTCAGTCAATACAAGATAAGATTAAGGCCTGAATAACTTCCAGTCAGCAAAGGAAAGAAAAGGTCTAATTTTGGAGGTGGTTCATAACTGAGACATCCAGCATTAAATGTAATTTCCTCAATATTTTAGAGTATCAAGGCAACTGATATTCTTTTTTACAGGCAAATACAGCTGTGTGTCAACAGCATATTAATGAAAAGAGGTGCTATGTCTATGAATTATTTGACCAAGTGGGAACATACAGATGAAGAACAAAATAGGACCCAGGATGGAACCTTGAGGTGGTTTTTTTTTTTTTAATTAATTTTATTTGATGAGAGGAGATGGAATTATCCAAGGCAACAGAAAACTTTGTCAAAGAGGTATGATGTAAATCAGTTAACAACTTATGTACTTCCTACATAGTTTCTTAGGCGCTTAATTATGATCAATAGTGTCAAAGGCTGCTCTACTGTCAAACAGAACTTGGATTAGCATTCATCAGCATCTGCTGCTAAAAATAAATAATTGTGACTGAGTGGGGCAAATTCTGAACTGTTTTTATTGGAAATTAGATTGAAATTTTTCAAATAACTCATTACTGTTAAAGTATTTAATTAATTGTTTATACACAACATTCTCTATTACTTTAGACAAAATTGGTAGTTTAGAGATAGATCTATAATTACTGAGAATGAAACAAATGCAGCAAATGTTGGATCAACAGACTGGCAGGGGCTAAAAGCAAATGGAATCAAAGTGTCAAGAAGTCCCTGGCAGAATGGACAGTGATGTGGTGTTGGGTCATGACAGTCACGTTGCTCTGACATAATGTAGGCTAACATAGGGAAATGCACTAAATTATTTCTTACAGTTGTTTAGTAAAGGAAACCACACAAGCTTAGATTCATACATTTTATTTAGCACATTTTCAAGTTTTTAAGTCAAATATGAACATAGATGAGTAAAAACAATGTACTTGCAATAGTGGAGCTAGCCTAAAATCTAAGTCTTAAAGCAAGATGATCAATCATTAAAGCAATCATCAATATTAGTCTAAAATTATTAATCAATGTAATATGAAATAGACAATTCCACATTAAATTGATTGTCTATTTTACGCTACATTTAACGTGAAATAGGCAATATTCATATTGGAAATTGATGGAAAATGTAAATGGTTATTACTGAGATGAAAATGGAAGAAACATGATTTAAAAACCTAAGATCTACTGACAACATCCACTTTAAAAGTTTTAGAAAAGCAAATAAGCTTCCTGTTTTTTTGATTATATATATTTATTATTATGTATAAATCTTAAAATGTGATTGTCATCTTTGTGAAAATAAACTTGTTGCCTGCAAAAAAGAAACTGGTCTAACATATTCATTGGAAGTTACTGCTAATTGCTGATAAGGACCCTTTTATTGATGCAAAGGTAAAGTGCATTACCACAAACTATTTTGCAGGTTGTAAAGGTCAAGGTTCATGACTTATATATTGATTATTTAATTATTGATTATTTCTATCAACGACCATTTAGCAGAATGGGAGATAAACATCTAAGTCATTTTTCACAGTTTCAGTGCAAGAATTTATTGCTCTTTGTTTGAAAGGCCATATAAATATCACTGTACGTTTTATAATAGGACCCCTGCTAGTTTTATGTGAGAAGACCAATAGACCAGATCTGACCATACCTAAGTAAGACAATATGAAATGCTATTTTTTTATGCCATTTCTGTTTCTATTTTAATAGAAGATAAATTAAAGATAAAATAAAGATAAATCTTTCTTAACAAAGTGCTACTCCATAATACATGTATTTTATCTGCTGGAAACTCTCGCAGCAAAATAACCACAGAAAAAAAAAATTCAATGGGAATTCCCTGAATCCCAACTGAACATTGAGTTAGCATAATATGATTCTCTGTGGGGAGCAAGGAGAGCTGTTTAAACAATCTATACCATTGTCTGGGAATATAAATAAATGTTATGGAATGTCCATTGTTTGAACAATATTGAATAACTATATCCTGCTCAGCTATTGTCACTAATTGCCAACTAGGAAATGCTAAGATAGTAAGGCTACAATCCTGCTTGACAAATACATTTTTGAGACCAGAAAACCACTTTCTTGCCAGGTTGTTATTAAGGTTTGTTTTATATTTTACATATATTTTACATATATTTTACATTTTCATTACATAGGAATCTAATGTTTTTTGGGATGGGAGTGATTGTGCTCCAGTTGTTACTAGATATCTTGTTATAGACTTTCAGGTCTGAATAACAACCGGAGCAGGAGAACAGAGATAGTGCAAACTAAAAACTTAATTTTAGATGACCAATACCCCAAAACATGATAAACATGCTTATTTTTTATCTTTAGCAAGTGTCCAGGACAGCTTTCCTGACATTGTCGGTGCCCCAGGTGATATCACTGAAAGGTGCCTGAAAGATGTCCTCTAAGACAAGTTAAAGTATGCATAAACTTTACTTCCATATGTCGCTATATCAAAATAATGTGTTTATAACAAACTTAATTAACATAAAAATAAATGTTAATCACATTTATACCTAGATATCCAAACTAGCCTTGGGAAACTTGGGAGTTAGACAGCATTAATAATGTGTCTCTATTTGTGTGTGTGTATGTGTTCAAAGAGGAAGAGAGAGAAAGATCTTCAAGCAGTTATGTTAATTGAACAAGTTCTAAGTCTAACCTCTAAGTCTAACCTCTAAGTCTAAACGGTTGATAATGATTAATTAGCAATGGAGAAAGTATGAAGTTTGAAGAGATTTAAATTTTATGTGGTTCCACATTCCAAATTTGGAAGCCCAAGCATATTGTAGGATGTGATGAAGGATGAATTAAACTACTGATTTTTGTGATTATATCTACAGACTTTGTCTCTTCATTGCAAATGAGGTAGAATGTTGCTTTCCAGCTCAAGGTTTTATAAGCTTTCACCTCTCCAAATCAAAATATATTCAAAAAAATTCAAAACTTGTATTGACTATTGTAACTCTCTTTGCTCTTGCCTCAACTGTAAAGCTTTTATAGAATATATAGAATAGAATAGAAATTTATTTATAGTGCGCCCCCCATCCAACTGTTACATTGGCCCGGGGCGGGAGGACAAGAACATATTAGCATCCAATCAGCAGACAAGAACAGGGGGAAGACGTACAATATAACACTCGGCCATACAAC
>OMKK01042185.1:0-14041 GCA_900302305.1 Polymixia japonica | reverse complement strand
TAACGTTGAATGCCATGGTGACATTGTATGCAAAAGATAAAATTAGACAGAATTCACTGTTGGCTCAAGGTGAATAAAATCTGATGTTATTCCCAGGTGAGGGTCTCATTTTTGTGTTCTTCAGAAGGTGCCTACTCATTTATCTTTCCACTGACTCTTTCTTTGCATATTTCCCTTAATCCCCCTGGTGATACAAGTTCTCAAGTCCCAGAGGTTTCCCATAGCCTCTCTGTGGGCATCAATCTTACTGTGTATACCTTCAGGGCTTGCTTTTGCCTCATTTCCCACTAGAAATTGAGTTTTCATGATAGCATGACTACAGACTAAAACTTGAATTATCTTTAGAAACATTTTTGCTCCGTCTCAGATATGCACACAAACAATGATGGTCATCGCACTTCCCTGCAAGAGCCTGTTGATTCTCTGAATCTGTGAACATTCTGGACTGGATATTCTGGTTTTTCTTTTTCTAATGGATTATAAAAGGATAGGCAAAAAATAAGCCTTGGCTTCAGCCTATTCCTTTTTTCGGTCATTTGTTGTATTGATGTTGATGTTGTATTTTGTTTGTGATTTTGTTGGCATGACCGAAAAATAAACCATTCATTCATTCATTCATTCGATTGTCCAAAGAGCTGCTTCTAGAAAAGTTAATGCTATAGCTAGGTTACCCTTTTATTTTTGTTGAGAATACAAAAAGATTAGTACTGTATTTGTGTTTGCATTTTATGTTTACCATATACAATTCCAATATCCTATTATTAGAATGATTATTCATTGGTACTGGGTGATCATGACCGTGGTAATTTAATTAAGAAATAGCATGGTGTCAGTATCTGATTCAATTCAATATAACAGGAGTCATATTACATATACTTTGACGCAACTGTCCAGATTTCAAAGGTAATATTACAATTATCTGGTGTACAAAAACAATTAACACCTTACATCAAACTGGAACTGGCCCTGTAAAGGCTATTATACCTTGAAACAAATACTCTAGAGGCAATGCACAGGAGAGTCAAATCAAAGGAAAATCTCATTTGAAACGTCCCATGAGTTTGGCTCATTATTCTGTGCGCATAGACTTTGGCCTATGAGGGCAGCCAGCACTGGAGCAGCCACTAACTTCCAGTTGATTAATGAGGCAACAGCAGTGGGGATGTAGAGGGAGCACAAGCTCCACAGAACTCCACAGAACTCCCAAGAAGCTGGTGGGACAGCAGGACACCATGACTGCGCCATAAGAGGCAATGCAGTCTGCTTACCAGAACGCGGGCCAACAAATGAATGCAGAATATATTAGTATAGTGATATTTAAAGGGGAACAACTATACTATTTTTTTTGTGATATGCATTATCAATTTAAAACTACAATGACTAAACATTTGTTAAATTTGACCAATTTTCCAACCTATGAGAATTTCAGTTATTTAATTTCTAAGAAATGAAGGGTTGAAGCTAGGTTGTCCCCTTTTACAAAATCCATTTTGTCATGTGACAAATTGTGTCAATATAAGCATTGATCGTGATAATACTAAACTCAGACTTTTTTTCTGAAGGGCTGAAACAGAATGCCAGAAAGTAGTGGAAGTAACCTTGAGAGTACATCACCCAAATAATAAGCTGAAAGCCTGGGTTGGACGGTACAGGCAAAGCTATGACACTTCAAGAATGTTGCCAGGACAAATTGTGCTCAAAACAAAACGATGAATCAGTGTTGAAAGCCACCTGGTGTTTTTACACTAGAAAGTTCATTGTGGGCTTGCTTTCAGGCAGTTTTATCCAGGTCAAACTGGAGACTATACAAGTTTTGTAACCCATTTGTGGGTGAGACCCATTAACCTAACTGTACAATACTGAAGCAAATGAGCCTCATTACCTTACTTATGGGTGAAGCAGCAATGTCTCAAACAAGCTTACAGGCTCATGAAGGCTAACCGGTGCCCTTACGGGAGCTTCCTGGCCCAGAACAAATCACAGTAAAAGAAACCTAGTTTGCTGCCTATGAAAAATTTCAAACACTAACCGGTATTTTCTTTGACTCTTGATTTGATTGAAGATGTGAAGTGCTCACTAGGCTAGTAATGTACATAGATGATTCCTTTTTAAAAAGAGATCACATTACAATGTCAGTAAAGCACATGCGTGATTGTGCCGTCTCAAGTCTATTTGCTTGCCTACTGTTGGGTTCAATAATGTCCTACTGCTGAAATGACCTAGAAAAATAATAGTGAGTGAGAGTGCAACTAATCAAGAATGTTTGTCTCCAATATTGCTAAATGGGGAAGAAAATAATATATCTGATATATTTGCCAATTATTCTTGTGGTATTGTCGTGTTGTTGATGAACATAATTGATCATTTAACCCTTCTCTAAACCAGAATATGGACTGTTTATTAATTTTACCCGTGTGATCTGTAACTTTTATTGTTTATTACATGTTGTCTGTCTGCAACTGTTATATGTACTGCTGCATGTCTTGGCCAGGACACTCTTGAAAAAGAGATTTTTAATCTCAACAAGGCATTTCCTGGTTAAATAAAAGTTAAATTAAATAAAAAATGAAATAAAATAAAATCTAAAAAAATTTTAGAGTTCCTCCACTCTAAGTTCCAGTGTACAATGAATGTAAAATTATTTAAAATATCCACAGGTTGTTTATTTGATGATATTTTGTGTTGTTCCTATGGTGCATTAATGGTAGAAGTATGTTATATTGATTGATCTGTGAGAGGCCAAAATCAACCAATAATATAATTATTAAGTTGTGCTATGAAAGATAGTATGCAGTAACTGACTCACTTTAGGCTGATGACTGCATGAAGCTCACCATGAAATGTATAATCTAATGTCATTCAATTTTACAGCTCAGAGCTTTACAAACTCCCACAAAGATTTTGTTGACAGAGATATTTAAATGGAAGCCATATTCCAACAAAGAAAACTAAGGGAATTTTACTTTATTAATATCAGTGACTTCCTTTTTTCTTTCAGGTTATAACTCTGATAACTCACAGAAAGTTTTTTAATGACTCATTTCTGATTCAATGTCCCCAGGAAAGACAAAGAAAGTCAAGCAGTGTTAATATCGAGCTACTCTACGTCATGAAATTGATAATAAATAAAAGACCTCCTGCCCTCCTGCCTCACACATCCACATCCATCCAAGCCAAAACAAGAACCACAGTGTTTCAGCTTGCGCAGGCCGAGGGGAGGATCTGTTTGACGGGCCCTCAAAGCAAAACAAAGACCAGAAAGTAGAGAGAAACGGTGTTACTGAGACACAATCAAAACAGAGAGAGAAGGGAAGCTTTCAGACTATCATCATTATACTACAATATATCTGATGATACAATGAGGTAATTCAATTTTTTATTTGATTTTAACATATTACAGATAGTACCACTTAGGCATTTTTGCAATAGAGTAAGACAAAATTTTGTCATACAACTAAATTTAAAAATGGTGTGAAAATTAACACTATTAAGGAGACAGTTCCGCAAGTTGTAATAAGATAAATAGCCAAGTGATAATTAAAGGTTTCAAGCCTTTAAGGGAATGATGGTCTTTAAAAGGGATATGGCTTTTGAAGTTTTAAAACTTAACCTTTAAATACAGCACGTGAAGGGCAGTAGACATCATATTGCATATGAAAGTGGGATGCAGCATAATCTATAACAGTGCCTATGGCATATAGTAGCTCATAAAAAACTGACCGGCTGTAGAAAATTATATAATATAGCCACAAATGGCCATTAAGGAGTTCCTTCTGTATGGGAATGTTCAAAGATTAGGTTTTCACGCTCACAGCATCTATACCTGAAGACCGCTAAATCACAGTGTTACTTAACATAAATCACAGGGTTACTTACCTGAGTATCCTTTATGACAGATGCATTTGAAAGAGGTAGGTGACACTTGAACACATGTCCCATTTTGACAAACTCTATCACAATTTTCTCTCCCAATGACTTCTGAGCAGTTAACCCCTGAAACAAATCAGAAATAAAGTTAACTGCTAATATTCTGTCAGGACAGACAGAAAGACTGAAACGGACAGACATGCCTTGTGTACGTTTGTCTGAGTACTGGTAGGAGTCATTTCAATTTCAAACAGCAAAAAGAAAACTCATGTAACCAATATTGTAGATACATTTTCCAAAATGAAGTGTGGTTGCCTCCACATAGTTCACTGAAACTGTTAAAGGGATACTATAAATACTACTAAAGGGATACTACTAAATATGCATTTTGATTTGAGTCTTATCTTCTGAGTCAGATGAGCAGATTGATACCATTTTCATCTCTATATGTCCAGTAAAAAAATGGGTTGGATGCGTCTTCCCAGAAAGCTTAAAAAATTAGACTAATTGACAACACCCATGGATGGAAGGTAGCGCTCACTGACTTAATAAAGGGAAAGGGACAGCGCCTCAATTTGACCAATTTATTTGGCCGTCAGGATATGCTATATGCTAATGTTTCGGCCTATTCAGCCTTGATCAGAGCATCTAACGCATTAGAATCATGACTGGAAGTGGGCTGGGGCAGCTAGCCTAGCTTCCCAAAGTGAGGAAATACACCTTCATGGATCTGTGGAATTCATTACGAGATCTCTGTGTTTTACAAGCATGTACATGCATTTACAAGCATTTTACGAAAAATCAGACAATATGATGGAAAACGGGAACATATTACTCACATAAACAGCACATTTGGATACTAAACTACTGATTAGTAAAGGATAATTCTGGTCATTTTCGACCTTGACTATTTTCCTCTCTCTTCCAATCATAATCAATTCTCTGTTTCATACAGTTTTGAACTAGTTTGGCCATTTCTTCAACAGCTCCTTGTTTGTCTTTGCTTGGCTGCTGGTATTCATGTTCTGGGATAATGGCCAAGATAGTATCAAAACTATGAGATACAAGCATGTCTTTAGATGTTTTTTAATAACATCCATTTACAGCATTTTGAAAAGGACATGTTTTGGCTGATTTTGGGATCAATTTTTGCAGTGTTGCAGTGTTGCCCCAAAGGATTGTAGTAAAAAGTATTGCCATATTGAAGCAATTGATGAGACTTTGGTCTGAGCTGACTGGTATGATTGTAAATGATGAAAATGGCCAGAATTATCCTTTAAGTTATGGCAGGTGAAACCTTGTACATGCTATAATTATCTACAAGCATTAAGGTGCTATTCATCCAGGTAAATTAGTTCTCTCATGCAAGCATAACTCAATATCACCAATAAAAATAGGATTTATAGTAATTACAGGTAAAACGGAGACTAAAAAAATCAATGCAGTCCAGCAAAGATTAGTTCAGCGCAAGAGCAGTAAATCAAAGAATAGCAGTTATTTAGAGAACAACACATTTGGAACAGGTGGGCTTTGTCCTTACCTGTAAAATGTGGAGGACACAAACATTTATATGTTCTGTGGTTTGGATCTGCGGATCCATTGCTCAAACAAACTCCTTTGTTTTCACAAGGGTTAGCCAAACAAGCATCAAACTTTTCACAAAATCTTCCAGAATAGTGCTGGTGGCATTGACAGCGGTATGCATCTTCCCGAAAGCCGGTTTGACAAATACCATTCCCCGAACAAAGTCGAATCAGCGGAGAACTCTGACAAAGTTGTGCTTTCACAGACACGTTGAGCCTTAAGCCAAGCTTGCATAGCTGTGTATCTCCCTCATGTAAAACAATAAAATAATGAAGACCTGGGACAAGCCACTTAGGTTCCACTTGCTCACTCTCGTTTATATTGTGGGGGAATAGAAACTGATTTTTCAACTGTCCTTTTGTGGAACAGCTTTCAAAGCTCTCCTTTGACACGTTGACAAGTTTGATACCATATGAGTGAAGTGTTTCATCAGTAGATACAAACAGTTTGTCTCCGTGTTGTAACTGAAGGGGGCAAATCTGTGGAAAGTCGAAAAACTGCCCACTGAAATCTTCTCCCTTCTCCTGAGAATTCCAGCACTGGCTAACGTTCATGCAAATGTGTTCCATGAGTGTCCAGTTAAGTTGGACTGTCTGTTGTTGAACATGCCATTCGGGTGAAGCTTGCGTGTTGCAAATTGTTTGGCAATGGGCTATGTGAATAATATAGTTCACGAGGACAGTAATAATGTGAAATACTAATCCCTTCATGTTTCTTCCGATTTCCTTTTTTAATTTAAATCAGTCCGGGATCTTGTTGTCATCTGAAGAATGGCCAAGGTGAAGGGTTATCGTACTTCAGGTGCTGACATCCTATTCAGAGTCCGATAAGTCCAAATGATGAGTCATGGTCAAAACCAACCTAGGGAAAATAAAGAGCTTGATTAGTGCTTTGCAAACAGCAAACAGCAGCTGAGTTCTACAAGGATAATTAGCCCAGGTATCTGCCACATAGCCTTATTCTAGAAATGTGTAAGTTTAGTCATTTTCATGGTTGATAAAAGGAAGACAAAAATGGACAGAGACAATACTATTACAAAGAGCATTTTCCCATTGCATCACATCGACTCAATTAGGCATCATTGAAATGAAGAGCTTCAATGAAGAGCTTGAGACTAAGACCGCTGTCTGCAGCAAGCAATGCTGGAGCTGCCATAATCATATGCAGTGCTGCTGACCACCAAGTGTGTCACAGCAGCCTTGGCGTTCCTGAGCTTCATACAGAGAGTGACAATGTCAGATGAAATATTCTCTCTCCCCTGCCGGTGCCGATACCTCAGTGTCAGGCATTGAAATGAGTTAATGCCGACAGAGTTGTCTTTTACCCTTAGGTCCTTTTCTTACGTGTACAAGATAAAACAACAAAGTAAAGAATCCTACCCACACACTGCTTGATCAGCTCCCAATGACAGATGTGAATAACTGCATGGTGATAATAGAGCTTTGAATATGGAACACCACTGTCAATACAAGGGGGAGTGATAAAGTGAACGAGATTGCAGGCGTTGTGATGAGGGTTTTTCTAGGGACCCAGAAGACGTCATTAAAGCGAGATGAGTTTGATGATTCTATTTCCCAGAATGAGTCAGGAGGCTGTCACCTTATATGAAAAAGATATATAGTTATATATTATATATTATATACAATAATAAAATATACCGTAGAGCAATGAAAACAGCTAACCGTTACTAAAATAAAATTAACACTAGAACCGCCATGAGGTCATTTGTCTAGTGTTTACATTAGTGCTGTTTGCCATGGTTGCCTAGCAACGATGTAGAGATTTCCTCTATTTTGGACATGATATATTGTAAAAATTATATATATATATAATCATTTAATTGGCAATATAAAAACTATTTTGTTTTTTTACAAGTTTGTAGCTTGTAATTGTGGTGCAAGGTAAAAATGGGAGCTCTAGGAGGTACACTAAATGCAAACGAGTTCCTATTTACAGGACAGTCAAAAATGTTCATAATTTGTCCTATTCACATACTGTATTTGTTTAATGTACTATAAACAGAATACATTAAATATATCAGTATTACAGTAAGTTGTGACCATCAGTTCTGCATTCATAACTATGTTCTCGAAGAAAAGAAAACAAAAACCTATCTGATAGCAACTGTTCTCACAGATAAAAAAAAACTGGCTACATCAGTTCAATGAGCCCAGGGCTACAAAGACATACCATATCTGCTTTGACCTTATTCACAAGCCATTTTAAGACCTTGGTCATCATAACAGAGGATCCTCTCAAACCCAGATTTATGATCCAAAGGCAAAGCAGAGACAACCAGTGTTAGCAGCAAGATGGCATCATCACCAAATAGCAAATAGCAGTAGTAGATGCTAAAGCAAATACTTTGACAAGTAATAAAAATATTTTAAAAAAGGAAGGATGCACTTGTGCTTTCCATGTCTCTCATAGCCATGAGACAATCTGATGAGAGCAGACAAAGCAAGTCATTTTACATATGATGGCATCATAGGTCGATATAGCCCGTCACTATATCCACTACTGTTTGGTTCATCTAATTGTTCAAGATTGCTTTAATTTTGAATTTAATGGGGGAAAAAATCCTATACATCACATCACTTAAGAGAGTTAGCTAAGAACCTAATCTACTGCATTCACCATTCTTGTGAAGTGCCTACAAAATAATTTTATCATAATCATGACCACAATGTTTTGTCATAGTGCAACAATAACCATAATAACCACGTGCAACCAACCAACAATAAATAGTGCGGGCCTCTATTTAGCTCAACAAACCAAATGTTTTATTCTTGAACCTTAAATAGATGCATAACGGTAGTGCTCACTAAGGATATCAGGATTAAACCAGGGGGCGGATGGAGAGATAACCAAATTAATAAGGCCAGGAGGTCATAAGCAAGGCACTGGGAGGTGCAGTGCATCGACTGTAGGGCAACTAACTGTCTCTTACAGCTGCCTGCTTTGTGGTAGCTCAGTTCACCTGAAATAATAGGATGGCAATCACACTTGTGTGTTGAGGGCAACAGATCAATACAACCGTGCAAATCCTTCCTTGCCACACTGGAGACTGAAAAAGACACCAGGAGGACACGCCAATTTATCACATCAAAGATGTAGGCCTACTGGTCAATTCCAGTGTGTCGGACTAGACAACATTATATCTGATGTGTTGCATAATTGTCTTAGATATATCCTTAAGATGACCGTGGTTGAAATGATCGAACAAGCAGCTGTCCGCACACGTCTTACCGTCATGTAAATTGCACCATTTTATTATCGGAAATATTTATGTGGCACATGGATAAATTGCCAAATAAAAAGGGTTTGAATTGGATTTTTCAAAAGGAATAACTACTTTTATATACAGCAAGTAACAATCTAGACAGTGAAAGCAAGGTTTCACCAATCTTAACGGTGATGGTGTCGTTCTTCCATAGCCACGACACTATGCAATGAAAACGTATTTCATAATGACATGTTAAAGCAAAAATCCTGTCTGTAGTGGCCTTAATGGGTGAATTAATGACTGAATTTTGCTGAAAAGAGATATCTGTCATGAATGGCAAAGGCTGGAACAATCCAGCTACCTTATAATTCTGGTAATCCATTCAACCCTGTCAACATGTATTTTGGTCCCAGTCCTCCCACTATAATGCTAAAAATAAATCAGTCCACTACACTGACCCATTGGGTTTATATATGATTCTTGTGCAGCAGGTCACAAAATAGATATGCTGAAATTGTTTTTTGAGTAGCAGTATTTAAGTGCAAAGTTGATGATTCATTAACTGTGCTTAATTAATATGGAAGGTAAAATAACACAACAAAACAATACGCTAGTTTTAAACACAGTTGAAGAACAAAGACCCTTATTGTAGGTTAGAAGTGAAAGAGTTAAAATACCTGCAGAGGAATTATTGAGTTCCATTATAAATGAGAAACATTTTGTCTCTAAATTTGGACATTTTGGATTAGTTGATAACACACCAAAATTATTAATTTATCATGATTTTATCATGAAAACGTTACTTTAATGGTCAGCAGTTCGAACTTCTACAAAATTATTTTATTTTTCCAGCATTCCATCACTAGTAGCAGACCAGTGAAACGGCACGGAGGCAGTGGAGAACTGATTAGCAAGACAACGGCTGTCTGCTGGCCGCAGCTGCTAGCAAGCCAATCACTTTATGCTCTCTGGGTAGCTATCTGGATCATCACTAATCATTATAACACGAGTGAGCATCCAGGCCCAACACCCCTAAATCCAGCCCCCACATCAATTTCTACTATCTAAGTGCAGTATAGATGCCAAAGGCTGAACCGATTTGAACTTCAATTTCAGTCCTCCTATGAGAGACTCCAACATGCATATTGGTAATGTCGAAAAGGAAAATCATTCAGGTGGACACAATGGTCACTGGAGCACTGGAAGTTGTATTACCTTTTACCTTGCCTATCTTCACTCACTTTTGCCTAAATAGTAAGCGGGAATATGCAAGGTGTGTCCTTATGCCCTTTCTGCCTTCAATACGACCCCAAAGACTTTCACAAAGAATTCCAACAATGGGATATTTCCAGGACCCTAATACTTCAAAGCAGGTATAAGCACAGGTTAAATTGGGGCAAAGCCAGCGAGAGCACAGCTCTTCTAGGCTGGATTCAAACCCCTGAATTGCTTATTTTTGTTTGAGGCAATACTTTCATCAGTTGCCAGCCATCCTCTATAGTCTAGGGTGTTTCCACTTTATTCAAAAAACGGACTAAATCAATCCCTATATTGTCAAGTTTTTGCTTGCAGCAGCACTCCTTATGCGTATATGTATCATTACACAAAGGGCTTGGTGAAAGGTAGACTTCAGACACATGCAGCAAAGACCAAGAAGAGGCCTACACCTATACCTACAATTTATGATAACAAGGGTAACAATGTATGACATACAGTATTTAGAAAGTGATAATAGACCTGCTTTATATAAAGAACGCGGAAAAGTAAATGAATGGATTCATTTTTATTTTTCACATGTTCAATAACTTCCAAGACTAGAGATCATTTAAGTCAAGTCAAGTCAAGTTTATTTATATAGCCCGTAATCACATTACAGTCTCAAAGGGCTTTACAAGCCCACAATTACCAGGCATTAAACAACACCCCCTGACCTTAACCCTCCCTCAGACAACTCCCAGAAAACGCCTTGGTTAGGAAAAAAATGGAAGAAATGTTGGGAAGGCATGCAATGGAGGGATCCCCTTCCAGGATGGTCAGGTGTGCAATAGGTGCCGAGTGGGCAGATTTCAATCAAGTTACAGGTTATGAATGGAATGATACTAAATATACAATTGGACTAATGGAGCAGTAATAAAAGACTAAGGAAGTGAGAGCGTCCGGCCGAGCCCACATCATAACGTCAGCGCAGCCAAGCCAGTACAGTCCCACTCATTGCCCCAACAATCAACAATTTAAAACTTGATGCACTATTCATAAGCTTAACACTTAATGGTTTAATCAGTAGGACCTCAACTACAAACAAACGCACACACACAATCCAGCATTTGTGGAGCAGGGCTCCACTTCTTAAAATTTTAATTTAAGCCCTGGGCCTAATGTTAGGGAAGTGTCTGGGTGCCTTAAAATCTATGACTTCCACTAAACCTATTTTCATTGTTTTCACAATGCAGCTGTCAAAATCATATGAGTACGTCTATAATCATCAGAGCATAACAAATAAATATAAGGTCTTTCCATTTCTATAACACTTGGTCTCATTTTGACTTTATTAGGAGACACTAAGCCCCTTGCACTGGTCCTCTGTGATGATAGATAGCACTGGCAAAGCCACTACTTCTGCCTGTCACCACACGTCCTCTTTAAATCATTATTATCATTATACGCATTATTATACTAATGGGCCGGATAAAAGTGAGCTGTTCTTTTTGTAATGTTCTACACTTAGGTAACAGATTTTCGTAGGAACCAGGCCTACTTCAGGGCGGGTTGTTTGAATGTTCAGCATTCAGTGGCGACAGCGTTAAACTCTTGAAAGCAAAAGGGACTGTAGCCCGTTTACACCGTCCTGGACTAACCCGGGAGTGAGTGGTGAATTTCTCACGCATTTAACACAGCCAATGTCAGCGTTAAACAAATGGCTTAGCATGTATCTCAGTCCACACGCCTCTTACCTCATTCTGAAAATGCCCAGGCCCGGGATTTAGTCTATTTGCGTAATCTGGCTGGGATGCACGCAGGACCATCTGCCGCTATACAATTGTTCTGCGTCTCTTGTTGACAAAATACATTGCGTTCGCGTGTGGAATAAAATGCTCACCGTCAATTGAAAAAGGAGTTCGAGTCTTTTTTTGATCGGCGAGTTGTGACGTCACACAGATAAGACTTTCTTTCTCAGTTACCTTCGTTTAAATGTTGTGTGTTTTTTTTTTCTCGCCCTCGGGAATATGACAACGCGGCCGCCTCGGCGTACACTGAAGGAACATGTTGCTAAGGAAATCTGATCAGACGCTTAGCGCTCAGGCGTGCGTACCTAGGAGCTGCCTGAGTCGTTGACTGGAGAGGAGAGGCCCTCTAGAATAGAGCAGGGCGGGGATACAGCTTGGGGTGATTGACTATTTAATTAGGCTTAACTAAATCATAATTAGGCGAGTGAGATGGTGTTTTGTTGTAAACAACTTAAGGTCTAAAGTGAAAATAATTTGATATCATACCCACATGATAAAAGAACATGAGAATCTGGACCATGGAGGCTCGGTACCTACTAGGAAATATATTTAAACGGTTGTTGTTGTTGTTTTTTTCTGTATGAGAAAACATATAAGCATATTGATATGCTGCATATAGGCTATGTCAACTTATTGATTGGGCTGATAATTGCATACATTGAAGTTCACATCGCTAATGCATCCACCCCAAACTTGGATAAGCTACAAGCTTTTCTCCCTCAAGTCAACTCCCTGCAAGTAGCATGGTTTTGAATGTTAAAACATGTCTGATGAACCAAACTCATATTCCTGCAACAACACAACATAAGCACACACACACACACACACACACACACACACACACACACAGTGAGCATGCATGATATTATTGTTGGGGAATAGGACACTCGACACACTACATTCTTACTACCACAGATATTCCCACCAGTGAGCTGCTGTACAATCACTCTTATACTGGTGGTTGCTGAGCAACAGTAAGTTGGGGGTTAATGCCATGCTCCAGGGCACTTCAGTGGTAGTTGATTTGTGGTAGTTGAGTGGTAGTTCATTTTCCCAGCCAGTTTTAGAATTCCAAATAGCAACATTCCATTCACAAGCCTGTTTCTTGAACTGTAGGCTACCACATCCCTATTATATAAATATGACCCGGAATTTTACCCATGTCCCCAAAATGGCTATTTCCATCTTTCCTGATTAATTCATAAGAGCACTCTACTTCAGTATGGCATCATTGTTTCTGCCAAATTTGACACAGCTGTGTATGTGCATCGTTACAAACTTTACTTTTCCGGATATTGGACTCCCATGCTTTCGTCCAGAAATTCATTATTCTGCTTTAAACCTTTTTAATGCCAGCTTCACGTAAAATGTCAGGGATCTGGAAGCATCTCAAAATAGATTTTTATTCTTTTGTGATATTCCTGGTACATAGTGAATCTAGTTATGCTGTAGGTGACAAAGGCTCAAAAAATGGAAAAGGAATACAGACACGGATACAGACAAGGTTTATTCCAAGAGCTTTACATGTATCCGAAAGACAGCATTGGTGGAGGAAATAAATAGTTTAATATTAAAGACGAGAGGTTTATCTTTTTGATTATGTCAGTAGATAATTGGAGGATCATTAGGTGTGGCCATGCTGTTTATGTACATGTTCACAGCTCTGTCATGGTTCTGCAACCCACTTTTGCACTGACACACCTTGCTCATTCCGCCCCTCCATACAGGCACTTCAAAAAATAGCCAGTTCCACTAATATCAGCATCCATTTTTAGATGACCATTACAATTAAAATCCACCCAGAACACCTGTCTGACCTTAAAATGCAACATATTCTATTGTCTATGCCTGTGCTTGTGAAAGAGTTCTTGAATATGGTTAGTTTCCTCACTATGACTAGATTAACGAGTTGCCCTTTTGCTTCTAACAATGGCCATATTTCCTGTAGCTCTAGAAATCTTCATTAGATAAAGAAATATTGACCTTCAAATGTTTTTATGAGAATATATAGCAGTGTAAAGCAAGCATTTATCCATATGACTCTGCAAACTATTCTCATCATTCCATATCTTACCATATACACTGTGCCAATAGTACTGTTGTTGGTATTTTTGTTTAGTTTTTATGTAAATACCATATACACTGTGCCAATAGTACTGTTGTTGGTATTTTTGTTTAGTTTTTATGTAAAATGATGTGTTACTAATACAAATATATTTGCTCACATTATAGTCATAACCATAGCCCCTAAATGAATATACATACAATGTAGTCTAGTTGAAATCATTAAGGATTTGCAATATAAACTGTCTGCATGTAGCTGTGTATAATCCACTTGTCTTTACTCTCACTATCAGGG
>OMKK01042182.1:0-17500 GCA_900302305.1 Polymixia japonica | reverse complement strand
GTTATCCACAAGAGAGCAGCAGCAGCCATTCATCTTCTATTTGCTTGTAGGCTAAACCACAGCATAATAAAGTCAAAGTGAAACCACCACTGAAGCCCAAAAGAGGAGGTTAAATGAGTGATGTCTTGGATTAGGGTTGAGACCCAACGGTAAAACTGGATAGTCAAACTGTTATAACAAATTATTATTATTATTATTATTATTATTATTAATATTATTATTATTATTGGAAATAATCTCCACGCGCGGTGTTAAAATATGGCCCGATTATTGTGTCAAATAAATACACACATCACATATTTTCGTGTAAAATACTTAGATAATACTTAGATAATTAATCTTAGATAATATAACATATGCTTTAGAGAGACCTATGAGCATGGTTGAGTTGTATATGCAATTTATCAAAGTTAGTCAATTTGACGAAGTGAATTGGTCCCTTAGCACCTCACAAACTTAAAAATAGGGATAAAAAAAACTTCTCAGCATAGTATAAGATAGACCTATCTTTGGTAGCTACTGTTCCCACAAGGAAAAAACTCCCATAAGAAATGAGCCAACTCGTCCATCCTTTTTAAATAATGGTGCCGTCTGCAAAGTCGTTTATTCTATTATCCTCAAAGGTTCAAATAAAGATAAACCAAAACAAGAGTAGGTGAACAGGTCAGACTCATCAAATAGGCCTAACATTGTTTTATTAAAAACTAAAATAACTTTTAAAAAGTACACTGTAAAATTGTTTGGTAGACTACAATACCATATTAATAATGTAGTCTAAATGACACTATAGACTTATATTCATTGTCTAGTTCGTTGTATGATCAACTTAATTAATTTGTTAGTGTTTGTTTTTAGGTTAAAAAAAACAGCTTGTAAGCTTTGCTAAATCCGTAATCAAATAAATATCTTGTAATCTCCAAAGAGTCACAATTTGCAGGAACACATGAAAAAAGTATCATGCTCAGACTGAGGCCCAGGCATTTTTTTAAACTATTAAATGATTTTTGAATGTGCTTACTGTTTCACTGACTCGTGACATTTAATGGACCGTGTAACACATTAAATCAAAGTCATATAAAAACCAAAATCATTAAAAATGAATTGTTAACTTTCCCATGCCACAGCAACGAATTGCAGGCTATTGCGTGTGTGTTGGTGGTGAGACTGCATGGTCGTGGAGGTGGGGTGTCTTTTAGGTAATGCAACGAGTTTCCTTTTAACCGGAATTAGCTGTGAAGTGCGACCTTGAGGTGTGAACATGGAATGCGAAAGCTTCGCCTTGTTTCAAGTAAAGTCTCTCATACTTTGCACCTCGTTTGCAATTGTATAACTTAACAAATAGGATGGGTTTTTTTGTTTTTTTTTCGTCAAACGTGGTTGGGGAACTGTTTCCCAAGATTTTGATTCCACAATTGTGTAGGCTATGGGTTGTGTCGGATTTTGTCAAGAGAGATACTAAACAACAGATACTTTCAAAGGCATATAGCTACTTTGTGAAATCACCAACATAAAATGCGGTTAAAAGACAATAAAAGCCATATAACCGGCCGTATATGACGAAACATGTGTGCAACAGCATGTTAAGGATTATAAGGTTAAGTAAACATGTAACCCTAACTCGTGCGTAATGGTAAAAAAAATACATACAGGCCTAACTGCTGTGGGAAATTATTTGGTGTGTGTTACTCACTGCTGATCCAAGTCACTTGTGCAGATGATAGGCTAAAGTGTTAATTTATTCATGGGGGAGAACATTCAGATGTTTAGGATAGGCCCACTGTCAGGTGATGACGCACTGCAGGACAGGCGCAAGGGGACAGTTGGGTTGGCAGCATCATTCCAGTCGTCATTTGGATGCAAATCTTCAAGACTTGAGGAGCTTCCTGACGTCTGGCAGACCTTAGTATACCTTTCCCACCTTGTCAACAGAGCCACATCATGTGAGACTGAATGAGGTCTGGACGTCGCACATCTCGGGAACACTTTGGGACTACACAAGCACAAATTAAGGATTGTTTTACGGTTGCAGACAGTTACAGTCGCCTTAACAAACCATGTCGCCTTTAAGCATTTAACTGTCTGATGTTTTTTCTCATTTTTCTTTTTTTTTTTACGAATCATGTATGTGGGATACCTGTTGGATAAGGAAAGCGGCATGTATCACCAAGGGCCTGTAAGACGATCGAGCATCAACCTTCCTCCTCAGAATTTTGTTTCTACCCCTCAATACCCAGACTTTACAGGATACCATCATGTGCCAAATATGGATTCGCACGCACAGTCTGCGGGAAACTGGGGACCTACATATAGCGCTCCAAGGGAGGACTGGGGTGCATATGGTCTGGGACCACCTAATACCATTCCCACGCCAATGAACAACTCTTCTCCTGGACAAGTTTCATACTGTTCATCTGAGTACAGTCATATGCACGCTCCAGGATCAGCGGTATTACAACCACCACCAGAGAATGTTACTGTTGCACAACTTTCCCCTGATAGAGAACGGCGCAATTCATACCAATGGATGAGTAAAACTGTGCAATCTTCTTCCACTGGTGAGTAACAAATCTTACATTTTGTGCAAAAGTGTATTTTGATTTCAGTGATGTTTGGTAGACCCACGAGTTTGATAGGCCCACTGTTCGTGTTATTTCGGCCAGGCAACAAGGTCAATTTGAGTTAATGGTCAGTGCTGACATTTTAATGAGTAGCTTACAATATTACAATACTTTATAATACTTCAATCTCATTGCAAATATAATTTCGTATAGAGGTTATTATATAGAAACACAAGGGGTATATAGCATCAATTCATTGATGGATAAAATACGACAGACAGGTTGGAGGAAATGAATTGAAATTACGTAAAATTACGTTTCTACGAACTTCGAATCAGAATTCGGAAGAACAGGTGGGATCACTGACATGTTCCTTGTGCAATCTGTTAAGACTGATGCTTGACATGAACATGCAAACGTTTAGTTTAATATCAGAGAAAGTTGGAAACTGAGACATGTCTTAAAGACTCAAAGAAGAGATATATTCAGTGAAATGTTGCCTGAGTAAATGATCTCGATAGCCCCAAAATAAAATGGTAGTTCAATCATAAAAGTAGAGTTTATTGCTCAGCTTACTGTATGGTCTATGCGCTCCTGTGGCTGAAATGAAAAAAGGTGTGAGCAATCGGCGCCAGGCGCACTTGTGATGCTAATGCCATTACTCTTGTAAACAAGATGTGAGGTCGACTTCCCTGTGACATTGTTTTAGGTTTTGAGGGTTATTCGTCATATCCAGGCGGCGGCCCCTTTTTTCGACACCTCTTGACTTTGATATGCACCAACCTCTCTTCCTCTTGGAGAGTTATATTACCGGAAAGAGTGAGGTTTTTCACACCAAATGTCTTAAATGTGGTCAACATAGGCCTTTGGAGTATGCTACATGACATCTTCAAAAAGAAAAACCTCTATCTTTAAATTAAAGGCCAATAAACTGTTTTTGATAATTTGTTGAATGCATTTTACTTTAGTTTGAAGAATGCAGCGTTGAGCAAGACTTAAACACTTGATTTCTCATTGTTCAATTTGCTTTCAAGCTCGTAGAGATCATTAGATAACATACAACATTGCAAACTAATTGTAAATTGTAAAGCCAGATAGGCTATATGGTCCAATAATTTCTATATAACATATACAGTATGCTATCTGTGTTGAGGAGTTTAATGGAATAGGGAGTAAATTGATTTCGTAGACATTTTTGTAGGCCTATCCTATCTCCTATAGGCCCCGTGTGTCGTGTGTCCCCTGTTAACATATCAATAGTGGTTTAGGTAATATCTTTGAAATGTACTGCACTAGTTTGCTCAAATGTGACATCAAAGCGAGATCAGAAGCTCAATTTGCGTATCTGTAGACAAAGCAAGTCGATCTGGATTTAAGACACGTCTTATAAAGATGGAGTCAATAGATAGGCAAGTCTAGACCAGTGGCTTCTTCTTTTAACAAATTGATAGAAAAAAAATAGTTGACGAAATTTTTTACAATTCACCAATAATAATTGCAGCAAATGTCCAGGCTTTAAATCGAAAGGTAACACGAACGAGGTAAAATGTAATCATAATAACATTTTGTCATTTTTTTTTTTTTTTGTCCACATTCACAGGCAAAACGAGAACGAAGGAAAAATACAGAGTGGTGTACACCGATCACCAGAGACTGGAGCTGGAAAAGGAATTTCATTTCAACAGATACATCACGATCAGAAGGAAAGCAGAACTCGCTGTCAACCTGGGTCTGTCGGAACGACAGGTAGGCCCAAGTCTTGGTGTATAACCTGAATTGTAACGAAAACATTGGAAACTTGACAGTACTGGCATGGAACGAAGTAGCCCACACCCTAAACCATTTTTCCTTTACATTTTCAGGTAAAAATCTGGTTTCAAAATCGCAGAGCCAAGGAAAGGAAAATAATCAAAAAGAAAATGGGTCAGTCTGATGGCAGCGGAGGGTCAGTGCACAGTGACCCGGGTTCAGTCAGTCCTCTGCCGGTGCCCGGGTCCCTCAGTCCGACTGATATTCACGGCTCTCTCTACCAACCACAGGGAATGAACACCTTGCCATCGATCAGGAATATACAGCAAGTAACTGTTACTCTGTAAAATACGCGTTTGGACCACCTAACATAACTGAGCACTCCGATATGTTGAAAGGACACTTCCTAAACTTGGATAGGCTACCAGAGGATTACTCAGAGGTCCTGAAGCACATGCCATGGATTAAGAGATGTCGTGAAACAAGATGATTTATAGCAACGAAATGCTGGAGGCTCTTGAAATATTGTTTTTATAGAATAGTTTTAATAATTAAAAACGTAAAAAATCGACGTGTTTCAAATTTTAAGTCTTTACATTGTTTGTGTCCGAGTTAATAAGATATAAATATCCTTTTTGTATGTGATAAAGTGTATGTGTTTGTTAATAAAACGAGAATTCAAGGATATTTGAATGAAGTTTAACTGAATTGTATGTATCTTAAATCAAATTGGACAATTTAAACAAATGCTTTATATGGCTATTTTTCATTTCAGCACAATTAACCCTCTTCAGTAAAACAGGGTCAAAATAACCAGGTTTTAGTGATACGGGTAGAACGTTTGTTTGATGCCAGCGTTCAGAATGTAAATAAAATTGTTTTTGTTTTTTCCAATAGACCTATCATTATTCTTATTTCTGGATTTGGAATTTTAGCCACGTTTACTAGCCTACTGCATCATGTTTTTTGGGTCATTTGTATTTAGACCATACCGTTTTTTGACTTTCCAAATGTTACACTTTGACAAAATATAGCCCACGTTTACATATGAAGTTGGCTACTGCTCGTTATGTCTCAAATGCACTGAACCAAAGTTAGTAAAAAGCAAGTAACAGACAAGCCTTTTTTCTGCAGTTGACTCACTTGATATTTGTAACCTACAATTTAGCTAGAAATATCTGAAGGTTTTAACAAATAAATAGCAAGTAAATGTAAAGAGGGGCAATATGTTTAATAGACTTTGCAAGAGTAGAATCCTATAAAGGCCTAACATGGTTTTAGTTAGCATACAATGCAACAGGTGCAGAACCATTTTGCATTAAATCTCTATAAAATGTATATCCGATTCCTGATGCTATTTTAAAATTAGGATTTGTTGTCCTAAATGTTGACTCTTATTATCTACCAATAGGCTTTATGCAACGTAGGTATTGGCCTACTGACTGAGTAGTAGGCTACTAAAATTGTAATTTAAATCAGATAGTCTAATTATTCTGGGCTAACAACGTACAAGTGCCGTGTTAAACATGCAGGTTTCATGCCATTAGATTAAGTCACAAGTTAAGAATCATGATTATATAGTTAGACTACAGCATGGTTATAGGTTAGTTTAAGTTTTGCCGCATGGCTGACTATGCTGACCACAAGGACTCATTACGACTATGACGTATGTCGAGACTTGAAAAGCCTAATTAATTAGCTCAGACACAAAGCGAATAATTTGAATTACCATTTGAAGTTTGAAGACAAGTGACAGTTAAGTAGGCTGCTCTCACTCCCCGATCCAACCACTTCACACATCAGCTCAGGCTATCAAGCGATAATAAACTACAATTTACACCAACGCATTTTTTACAAAAGCAATCCTTCTGCAAGGGGGACGAGTAAAGATCAACGATTCCTGGTGACAATAAACATTTATAATAAATAAACCGAGTTTTGCGCTCGTGCGTGCGTGCGTGCGTGCGCAGCTCGGAGGGGAAACGTCACGAGCGCGTTACAACCCAACATGGCGGACTTTGATACCATTTATGAGTTAGAAGACGAAGAGGATGAGCACGTAGTGAGCGAAGAACACTTGCCCAGATATTGTCCAGAACCCGTGGTTATGCGAGGGGCGGGACACATCACAGTGTAAGAGATCAAATATTCTGTCGTCGTGTGTTTGTTCTGGCATCTGCATCTTTAGCTTTGAACTAAAACTGTCTGCTAGTCTGCTGGCTAACGCTAATCACAACAACAAGCTGTGTTTTGGTTTGAAAATATTGTTGTGACAACCGCCGTTAAGCACGTATTAGGATGTCTTGTTAGCAAATGACTGACCGCTTGACAATCTGAAGCTCAGGCGGCTAGTTGGCCGGTGTACATTGGTCATGTTTGATAAGTTGAGTTGTGTGTTGAAACACTGGCTAAAAGTCAGCTAACATGTTGTCATAGCTGACGTTAACCGCGGACCGCATCATCGTGGCCGTCGGCATCTTTTCTACAGTAACGTCATTGTCTGCAAGGAGGGTACAGTGTTTTTAGCAACCTAATCGCCACCCCCCCACACTTGTCTTGTTAATATGATTTATGATCTTTTTTTACAAGAAGCTGCCAATCATTAAGCCCGACACTGAGGTTGGAGCTTTAAATCAGAGTAACCGCTGGAAAGGACCGTGTTCATGAAGCACGTCAGACCCCTGGTTGACGTAACTCAGTCGTTTGTTAATTTCTGGACAAATCGCAAAGCTGGAAGGCATCAGGATTTTCACTTGAGAGGTTAATTACCAAATCTGACAGTCACCTTAACCCAGGAATCAACCGCACCGGAGACTGTATTATCCAAACCCTACTTAGCCTCCTTTAAATCAGGCCAATCTTACAGCTTGATGTCAATAAAAACTAAAAATTGGGAAAATCAGTTTTAAAATCAGAATCCAATGTTGTTACTCATCTGTTATTTTTGACCTTGGACTGTCCAGTCTATATATGTGAACATGATTAACTCCCTACCAAAGCTTAAAACCAACCAGAGACCCACAACTCTCGTGAATGTCATCAAATCAGATGGAGCAGCTCCATTAACAATGAAAGGGAGTCCAGCTTTGTGGATTCATGGAGATATGGACATGTCTTCTGGTTCATAACTGTCAGCACTACAATAAAA
Organism: Polymixia japonica; assembly: GCA_900302305.1. Classification (NCBI taxonomy): domain Eukaryota; kingdom Metazoa; phylum Chordata; class Actinopteri; order Polymixiiformes; family Polymixiidae; genus Polymixia; species Polymixia japonica. The sequence continues at coordinate 10,045 of OMKK01042182.1, read as the reverse complement.
TAAAACTCAAACAAACATCCTATGTCTACAAGGTCAGTGTCCAATTAATCATCATCGGAGCAGCTTCAGGTTTTCTCTCATAACGTCAAACAATAGAGCCTTGGATTTCTGGTTGAAGCCTTGGGAAGGTTTCATGTTGGGAAGGTCATGTTTTCATGTTGAAGTATCTCAGATCATTTCTGTTTAATTATCTTTTATGGCGACTTATTTCTCTAGGTTAGAATAAAATGTTAAATATAAAGCCAACATAACATTCTTCTCAAATGTTTCTTCACAGGTTTGGATTGAGCAACAAATTTGATACCGAGTTTCCCACTGTTCTCACGGGAAAGGTACATTTGCTTTTTATCTTTCATGCACTTGAAACAATGTATTGTTGACCGCTTTCTGTCCGATTCCTACTGGGATGAATTAGACAATTAAAACCATGGCGATGCTTTTGTTCTGTTGGGTCCTTTGACCGACCCGACTTCCCTAAACCGCCCCCTTTCAAGACTCTTGGAGTGGTTTTGATCTGATGGTGATGCATTTCAAGTAACACACCAAAGTGCATCTAAAGTGTCTGAATGCATTGTAGTGTAAGCTCTGTAAATGAGTAAGCTGTCTATGGAGCTCAGTTGGCGGGGACCCTAGTGTTTAGGAAGGTGCAACTCCAGGTGATAAAATAATGAAATAAAGACTCTGCCATACACAAGAAAGGAAAGCTTCCTGGGTCGGACGCCAAAACACAAAAAGGCTGCAGGGGTAAGAGCAGGCAGAGGGAAGTGTGGGGCAATAAACAGTACCTTCAGTATTGTGACCTAGGGTGACATGTGATGGATGAGGTCACAATTATGATGATTGAAGGTTGCAGATCAGGCCCTGCTGGGCTTTATTCTAAGGTCTTTGGCTGTTTGCAAAGAGACCTTTGCATCCTGTCATAAAAGATTACGACCCCTGTTTTATGGCGTACAGACTCGGCGAGGAATGAGCATCCATTCATGTTGTTTGGCCGGCACTGCCACAGGCGTTGAGCTTATCTCTCCTTTGAGTCCCTCCTTGCCTTGAATAGTCTAGAGCTTGGTTAGCAAGTCACAGGCTTACTGTTTAGAGATCTCATCTCATCTCTGGACAACATCTGCAAATATCTACCTGTTGGTTTTCTAAAGGTCTTTGATCCTTTAGGGACAGGTTTCTTTTGAGCAATTAGGAATCTTTCAAGTCAGCACCACCAGGAAACACTTTTGAACTGTCTCACTCCCACTTACCCTTAGCTGTTTTGTTCCTGCGTCAGTTCAGCAAAGTGGGGTGGAAAAATCGCATTTCATTGTCTAGAACCTGTAGATGCTGTTAATTCGGGCATCTATTCATACATCCGTTCCCCCTTTTTCTAGGTAGCGCCAGAGGAGTTCAAAACTAGCGTCAGCAGAGTGAACGCTTGTTTGAAGAAGAACCTGCCTGTCAATGTGAAGTGGCTTCTTTGCGGCTGCCTGTGTTGTTGCTGTACAGTAGGCTGCAGTCTATGGCCTGTTATCTGCCTCAACAAGAGAGTAAGTCTTCCCGTGGCGCGTGGCGCACAGTTCAACTCTCCCTTAAATCAGCACTAATGACTCAGGGGCTGTTATAGCGATCCAGCCACATTGCTCTGTGCGTAGAGGGCAATAACAACTCTTGTTCAATTAGTGGCTCTGTGTAGAAATGATACGTTGCGCAGCCGCCTAAGTCCTCCCCAGCTCAAGGGTGTGTCATCTAAAGGTGGCGTTACTGCTCAGGATTACTGACAACCAAGTGGAAATTACTAGCTGGTAAAACGGGAGTTCAGTCCATAAATCCTAATACTTACTGTTACCTGCTAAAGTAAGTGTAAAATTGAGTAATGAATGGGCATTCTTGGCCACTTTGCATAAATGTGCATGTTTCCTTTTTCTTTGCAGACGAGAAGGTCTATTCAGAAGTTGTTAGAGTGGGAAAATAACAGATTATACCACAAGGTAAGAAAGGAGACAAATTGTATAATAGCACCTGATTGAAAAGGCTAACCTGTCTGTGTCAGTGTTAAGGGGAGAACCAAAGTGATGGATAATGACCATTAACTGGTTTTGTAAACTTTAACCCTCAACTCAAGTCATTTCACCCTTAAAGCTATTCTGGTCAGATCTGGTGATCTAGAGCGCAGGGTCTGAGCAGACCATGAGGTCAGCAGTAAAATGCCATGTTAATTTTGTTTTGTCTCGCAGCAACAAATTACAGCTAGTAGCTGTGCAAAGGCATAAAGGAAGCTCTTCAGGGTGTCTGGCCACTATTTGACCCCAGCGAGACCAGACAGCCCTGCTGCCAAATTCCCCCTCACACTGAAGGGGAGATTTCAGACAGATTTTCCTTTGTGTATGTGTGTCTTTGTGTGTCTGTGGGTGTCTGTTTGAGAGAGAGAGAGAGAGAGAGAGATGTTCATTCACCATGTCTGTGTCTTATCTCCTCTCGTTAGCTGGGGCTGCACTGGAAACTCAGTAAAAGAAAATGTGAAAGCAGTAATATGATGGAATATGTAAGTAAGGATTCACACGCCAAAAATAAATAAAACAAAACTTCATATACATTATTGTAGTATTGACAGTCTTTAATGTTATGAAAAAGCTCTTAGTTAGGTTTGGAATGAAAACTGTCCTTAAAGTGGATGCCATGTCTTTCCTCCACAGGTGATTCTTATAGAATTCTTACCCAAATATCCTATATTCCGACCAGACTGAGGAGGCTCTTATGACACTGGACGTGTGGCCCTTGAATCCTCTTCTTAGTGCCTTGTATATAAGTTGGAATAAGGGTCTGCGTTGGAGTCTCTTGCTGACCCTGTACATCTCCCAGTACCTTGTACATTAGAATTTGCAACACTGTCACTTTGCTTTAGAGCAGACTTTGCACATTTCCTGACAGAAATAGACATGTTCCCTTGTTGCACTCTGATATTTGTTTTTGTCCCTTGTGACAAATAAGTGAAAATCAAATCTTTGAAAAGTGCATTTACCCCAAAGAACCATCAACCTATATCCTATCCACTGTATAATGAATCCCTCGCAAAGAATTTGACGCCTCCGACCTCCTTAAGCATCTTTGCCTTATATATAATTAAAAAAAAAAATCGACATGTCATAGGAGGAGGAAGCATTGGGTTGTTCAACAAGTTCTAATGCTGTTTGTTGGGTTTCCTCTCTTTGAATCTAGTTCTTTGCAGGTAGACGAGATGGTTGAATTTGCCTAACGTACAGTGTACGTCAATAACCAGTGTTTTCTTTACTTTAGAATTGACCCTCTGTACATGGGAACTAGCATAGGAAAAAAACTTGACTTGTAAATACTGTGTTAGGATAAGCTGTACAGTGGTATACCATTGTTTACATAAAGTTACTTAGGTCTTTAGTTTGTTCTGCCAATATATTGCTGTACCATAGTTTTTTGTTTTATGAAAGATGTCTATGTACCTTTCCAGTTTATATGGACCTGTTTACCTAGTAAGCCATAGTTACATTACAATGTATGTGATGCCAGAGTTAGGACTTATAATTGCACTGGAGCCCATCAAAATGTCAGGATTTCAAAGCGTGGTGAATCTGAAGTCCTAAATATTCTTACAAAGACACTAGTAATGCATGTTATCGTGTGGTTTTTGCCAACGAGGGAGACATTTTATTACGTTATCCATTTTAAGCAAAGATGGCTGCAATTCTTTGTGATACGTTGTTGGAAAACAACGATTTGAACTCTGCACTCATTCTCATTTAATTTGTCAATCATTTTATTATAGCTTTGTGTTCATTTTATGGTTTTGTATTTCCCTGCGCTGTGTTTCGTCCTCGCGATGTGTTATGAAGCACGTACATCTACAGTGCACGGCACATTGAGCTAAAAGTTCCTTTGTTACCGTCATTCTGTCCAGTATTAACATTGTTTCCCTGAATCCTAGTCAAGAGATTGCTGCAATGCATTGCATTAGAGTGCCTCTGGAATAGTAGGTGAACCACGGAGACGTACACGTTGAAATCTGTTCACATGTACTAAGGAGACTTTTAACGGCTCCTCCCAGTATTGTCCCTGTTACAATTCTTGTAAATGTTTGTCATGATAACTCAATCCCTGCGGAGAGAGGAAATAAATTGTTGATTTTGAATTTTCTTTATTGCCATCACCTCTGTACATCATCCCGTTCTGTTAAAGGAGACAGTGTTGTCAACTGTTAGCGCATGATGTCATATGGCTAATGAATGAAGTGCCGTTACAGTGAAACGTACATCATCACTGACCTGGGGTAATGCACTTTGCCCAAAGCTCACTGCCTCATTACAGAAACATGGCTATTTGTCATGTTTAACAAGGTGTTGAATCGTTAACTTAACAAGACAGCCTGCAATTACTTGACACATTTGTAAAACTCTGGAATGTTATTACCATAAACTGCTACTACTTTTAATGTCATGGATCATTGGCAAGATTTTAAAGAAGTACTTTTTTTCCTACTGTATATTAAAACGACCCCCAAACAGAAGCAGTGGGCCACATTGTGGTTGGTTTTATGGACTTCTTTGTTTTACTGTTCACATTGTCCTTCCCTATTGAGCGTGGATGAGGACAGATGTCTTCAGTGCAGGAACGTGAGATCATGCTACATTAACTTTACCAAGTCCTCAGTTAATTGCACAATATTTTAATTATTTATGAGCTATACTCAAATCACGGCTACCACTAACTGTAGTTAAAATAGCATCATAATGAGATACATGTAACTCATGTAACTATTGCTTTAGTAAATTTATTTTACTATGTACAGCACCTTATTAAAGGGATATGTAGGTATTTAAGAAACTTAAATGACTTAAGACTAGGAAGTCCTTTTAGTTTATTTAGAAAAGCAATATTTTAAGTTTTGAGGTATTGGGTGCATGAATTGTCAGCATTTGTTAGCATTGCTAGTCAGTGAGGCTTACAACCAATTACCTGAAAAGGTTTTTTAACTGTTTCTCTACACAGTTTAAATTAATAACATTGTTTAGTGAAATGATCTTCAATATTAACTTGCAATGCAAGTTACAAACGCTAACAACTTTTAACATCTCAATAATCAACACACTGGATTTTTGCACAGACTGGTAAGACTTTTAGTTCATGATAAACCAAGCCTCTGCTGAAAACCTGAATCATCCCCTTAACTGCAGTCTTAAATGCAGCCTCTGTCCACTAGGGGGCATACTGAGTAGAGAACAGAGTGTACTATGTACACTGGACTGATTTGTATCTTTCCTAGTAATCATGGTCAACCACTTGTAATCTTTCCTGTAGTTTGTTATTCATGTGATAATCTACTATGAAACTTGGCATGCCTATAAAATCCCTTTATGAAGTTGTACTGAAAAACAACCCCGTTCACCATCTAACATGAACCGATACACATACACACAAGCCTCATGCAGTAATTACTGACAAAATGTCATTCCTGTTTGTTGATATATTTTCCAGACCCACATTATTCACATAAGCTATGTGGCTTTAAACCTCTCAATACCCGCAGCTGATTCAAATGAGATGTCCTTGAGTCTTGTTTGTTGCTCTCTGTTGCACTGATTTACATTCCTCCTCACCAGACTTTTCTAGGAGGTCTTGCCTGGACCACTTACCCTCCATGCCACTTCAAATGAGTGATATCCCCACAGTGCAGTCAGAGGTCATGGGAGTATTAAGGCAAAGCCCTTTGAGTGGGAAATTTTACCTGATACAACATCTGTTGAAGAATAACACTTTGATGGGACCAAGTCTAAATCTGTGCAACCTCAATATGACAAAACAAGATTATGATTCCTTAAGAGTTTATTGAACATGATGAAACTGGGGATGGTCCAATATACAACATATAATACCTGCATTTTCCAACTACTCTTAACTGGAGAAAAAAAAAAAAAACTCGGAATATTCGGAATGCTTCCATATCATCTCCAGGATATGAGAAAGGCCACTGAGTTAGCCCTGAAAATAATTACTGAGGTAAACCTAATAAGATCTTATGGTATAACAAGGATGTTTTCTCCTTGCTCTTCCAATGAAAATTAAACCATATTAAAAATATACGTAACGTGCCATGTGACATTTTAAAAGATCATTTTACATCAAAAGAGCTAGATGGGAGATCAAAGTGGAAAAAACAGCATTTTGGTTCAGTGGCAATTAAGGCAAGTATACATTTTGATTTGTCCTTCAATGCGTACAAGGCACCCACTTTATCAAAGACATTCAGTATGAGTCATTGTACAGAAATTGAAGATAAATACAGTACAGTGTTCAACGTATGAGTCATTAATTATATGAATTAAAAGCAACTTGATGTCCTGTAGGTGGATAAACACCGCTGGTGAACACCACACGTGCATCGAAGGATCACAGTTCTCCCATTTTAGCGTCTCTACACTTGTTTCCCGTTAGTTTCAGGAGTAATTCAAAGATTTTAATGATTACTTTAAAGGCTTGGCTTGGTCTGGCCCCCCTTGGTATATCAGAGACCATTTTAACCCTCTACGAGCTGCAGCGACCCTGAAGCTGGGCCTTGCTGAACATCGTAAAGTCCAGGCTACAGACCCAAGGCGACTGGGCCTTCGCTATCCAGGTCCCTTTGAACACCCATGAGGGGCTTAGGCTTTCAAATTAAGTGTCGCCTACTAAAAAGTTTCTTAAAACACATTTTCACAAACAGGCTATAATAATAATAATAATGGTTTTTATCTATTTAATCACAGCCGCTGTTGCCCTTTTTAGTCTTATATCGCCATGTTAATTTGTTTTTGTTCATCACGGTTTTATCATTTTGTTAAAGCACTCTGTAGGACATTGTTGAAAAGTGCTATACAAATAAAAGGTTATAAAATGGTAAAACGCAGGCAATGGGCAGGATGATTCATCTGTCTTTGGCATCTGTCTACATGGTCAACAGTATCCTTATCATACCAAGTCATCCATATTTCTTCATTACCATTATGTAAATGTATACACTACACTTAATCTTTGGACGATGTTAATCGATGCAAATCACACTTTAATCAAATCATCACTAACAAAAAAAATAAAAGTATTTAACAGGTAAGCAAATGTTACATAAAGCTTTTAAGACATGATAAAAAAAAGGCCATTTTTAAATGAAAATAATCCTTCCAGTTTACTCTTATAATACAGTTCACTGATTGTCATCAATCTTGCACTCTGATTAACCCACTTTTTTCCACTGAGTCATGCAATCAATTGCCCTTTGTGTACACCAGCTAATGTAACATATGTACCTACTGAGCTTTTGAATGATAAAAATCAGTGCCATTCTAGACAGGGCGATGTGTTAAGTGCATCTACTCTCTACTACAGTCCGTGCCAGAGATTACTGCGGGAAATAGATGAACTCTCCTAAGCTAAAGAGTTTAGAAGAATGTCATTTAGAAATGTCGAGTTCTGTGTAGAAGGGACAGTGACTGGAGAGCGCAGCTTAGCAGGCGGTGTGTGTGTGTGTGTGTGTGTGTGTGTGTGTGCTTGAGAAGAAAGAGACAGACAGACGGACAGACGGACGGACAGACAGACAGAATAAGTATGTGTGTGTTCTACTAGACTAGGCTCCCTGGCCAGGACACCACGGTCAGCGTGACTTTATTTTTCTGCAGCTTGAGCATGGGGATGAGAGATGAGTTGTTCATGCCCACTGTGGTGGCTCCATTCACCGCCACTATCTCATCACCGCACCTAGAGAGAAAACCACAGGCCACCGGTAAATATGAGCCAGTGAGTACGAAACACGAGACGGTATCGGAGCTCAACACAGTGCCGGCGTCACATAATCGGTAGCTTACTTGAGGCGTCCGTCAAAGTGAGCGGGTGTACCAGGCACGATGGTTTTGATGAAGAAGGGCTGCTGGCCATGGCTCTCTTCGTAGCCTCCGACAATACTGAAGCCCCAGCTCTCGTTGTTGGTCTTCAGGAGGACAATGTCACGGCACCAGTGCATGTGACTGAAACGACAAGGGCAGAAACGGTTCCAAAGTCCGTATCTTTCATATGAACGTGAACGGCAGCCGGAGGTATCTCGGCAGCGGCGGTGAAGCCGGCGGGAAGGCGGTCGTACCTGGGCAGGCCCAGCCAGCGGGTCCACAGCGGGGTCCAGTTGAGGTCGTCTTCTCGCGGGCTCTCCTCAGACTCCAGCTCGTCCTTGTTGGCCGCCTCGCCGTCCTCCTCGGGGGCCTCGGAGATGGTCTGGATGACGCGTAGCACCACCTGGGTCTGAGCCGTCTGCGTCTTCAGTACCGATACCGCCTCGTTGTAGGTCAGCTGTGTCAGGTCCACACCGTTGATGCTCAGCAGTATGTCACCTAGGGCGACACAGACCACGTTGAGAGTGGACATAGGAGCAAGTTTGGTTCTGAGGATCTACATGTCGAATGTGAGACATATACTGTATGTTCCTATCAGGATTGGGCTCAATTCGTTGTCAATATGCACTGGATAAACCGCTAGTCAGGGAAGCCTAATGGTTAAAAAGATTCTTTAACCAGAGGACCCAGGACCAAGAGCCTGTGACATCAAGCACCTGACAGTGAATCACTACAAGTTACAAGGCGTAATTCTGTAACTAGAACCTAGGGGATCAATAAAGTATAGTAATGTTATTATATGGGTTTAAAAGTGGAAATTGTTGTGGATAAAAAGGGCTGTACTGTATATCCAGTGTATAAGGAAATTATTTATTGTAAAGCACCTTTATCATAGTGAGAATTATGTTTTTAATTCATCTTTTAAATTGAATCCTGGTAGTTACAGACTAGACATGCAGTTTGTGCATTTATAGAGTTAGCAAAGCCACGTAAGATTCAGAAGAGACTTTGTAAGGCCTAAATCTTCTGTTACAAATTTCTTGTTAAAGGACAACTCCAGCCATGGTGAATGTTAAGCCCGTTTCCCGGCGTGCCCTCTCTTCCTTCTAAAATTCCTGTGGATTTTCCACACGCCGTCGTCAGAGAAGCAGTTATCATGCATATCATTCATTCAACTCCAAACGATATCAAAACGATTGCAAACTATGTGTAGTAACGTAATCCAGGACAAAAATTCTTGCTCAGCGTTGCATAATAAAGCATTTCATAAAAACCCATCGATTGGTGAATGGAAAGTAGTTGTGTTCAGAGTTTTTCTGCCTGAAAGTAGTCCCTATGAAATGGATACGATGCTAAGTAAACAAGTTTTATTCTTCAACGTGTACACGCACAAATCAGTAGGACCAACTGATAACAAGAGCTAGTTTTATATCTGCTACGACAGCCATTTCAAAATTTAGGACATTTACATTTAAGAAAGGAAATCCCTCTAGCTACGACTTACCCCCAAAAAAACAACACGAATTTTAGGAGGGAGCAATCTGGACAATGGAGTTAACTATTCACCGTGGCCGGAGCTATCCTTTAAGATATAAAACCTCGGACAGCCAGAGACCAGGTTGTACCTGTTTTGATGGTGCCATCTCTGTGCAGACAGCCTACAGGCTGGACACTGGTGATGTAGACGGGCAGACGGCTGCGGCAGTCCCTCCCGCCGGCAATGGTGATGCCCAGGGAAAGCCGAGGCTCCTTCTTCAAGCTCACAGTCTTTTCCTGGCTGGAAAAGCCACCCGGAGGGTCCTAGACAACAGAGAATCAGTTAGTACAACACTCTGCAATGATCCACGCATTGCTCTAGACCTTCTGAATATGGACGGCTTAAAGACTTGATTGTCATGACCCTCCAAGTCAAGCCCTGGTTTAACTCCTTTTGGATGTCATTCAGTTGAATTTTTGGGGGATATGTTGGCCATTATGTTTAACATCTCCAGGATCCTTTGACTTAATTGATTCCTCTTGTGAAACCGCTCGTACAAACAAATGTGAAGCGTTTGAGATGCGACCGAGAAGCAGAGGCAGATGTAACGCGTGAGGGTCGACACCAAGCTCTCGTAGTGGAAGAGACGCGTGGAAAACGACAGCTAGACCGGCGGCTTCCTTGTTGCTCTCTGGAGTCTGTAAAC
>OMKK01042173.1:0-10256 GCA_900302305.1 Polymixia japonica | reverse complement strand
TTTCTTCCTCTGCACCAAAAAATGCCATAAACATCTGAAAAGAGAAACATTGTAGTGTAGAAATAAATGATGTGAAAAGAACAGTATCTTTTTTTTTTGTATATTTTGACATTTGTCATCGTTCAATTCCCATAAAAAATAGTTTTAATGTAGCTTTTTCGAGAAAGTTATGTTACTGTCGTAAGTTTACTTTTGACTCTGTGTTTGTGTGTGTGTTTCAGGACAAAAAGTGGATTCTCAACCACGAAGATGTCGTTCTCGGTGAACTACTGGGAAAGGTGAGTCTGTTTATCTAACAGTGGTGGCGCCAGAGATTTTTTGTTTTTCTTGCTATGGAGGTGCTTGATTATTTAGTGAGTGTGCTCCAAATGGAATTATGCACATGGCCAGATGCATACATGCAGTTCTGGAGAGTCAGTTTTACATGGTATATAGGCCTACTATAAATACTTGTGCACGTAATTAGCTCTCACACAGACAATGATTTCTCAGCAAAACTGCAATATATGCACCTGTGCAACACAAGTTAAACCACAATCCAACACATGATCTTCAAACTCTCACAACACTCTGTCTATGTTCCTCTCTCTCTCTCTCTTTCTCCCAGTAGAGTCAATATCACTTTGAAGGGACCACCATAATTAAAACTAGTCTCTCTCTCCCTATGTATTTTTCTAATAGTCTCTAATAGTGTATTTTTCTAATAGTCTCTCAATCGCTCCTCTTTCTTGGTAGAGCCATACAGAGAGATTTGACTAAACGTATAACCTGAACAAGAAGCTATACGTGCTGTCAGCCACAGACTACAATGACAATGCAGCACTACTTGACCTAATATAGTACTAATAACGACAGCATTAGATGTCTTCACAGAAGTAGTGAGGTGGATACATACTTTAAACGAGCTAGCTAAATTAGCTAGCTAAACTAGTTAGCAACTTAAAATCATGATGCAACTTGTGTAGCCTGCACCCTAAATGAGCACCTAATGTACCTCACTCTCTCTCTATTCATACACTTAATATCTCTCACCCTCTCTGTCTATATGTACACCTGTCTCTCACTCTCTATATACAGTATGTACATGTAACGTCTCTCTCTCTCTCTACATGTCCACCTGTCTGTTGCCATCTCCTGTCTCTCACTGGTAGGGCCAGTATCCCTTTGAATGGACTCATATTTAAAATATGTATATGTACATCTAATGTCTCTCACCCCTCTCTCCTCTATCTACGCCTAATGTCGCTCGCCCCTCTCTCCTCCCTCTCTATATGTGCACCTAATGTCTCTTGCCCCCTCTCTCTCTCCGTTGCCAGGGTAACTTTGGCGAGGTGTTTAAAGGGACCCTCCAGAGAGACAAGATGGCTGTTGCCGTCAAGACATGCAAGGAGGACCTTCCTCAGGAGCTCAAGATCAAGTTCCTGTCTGAGGCCAGGTGAGGTTGCAGTTTCAAAACCTGCCACTGTGCCTGGCTTGTGGGTTACAGGGTAGAGCCCCGCCCATGTAGTGTCTTTTGTGTGTTTTTAAGGTCTCTTGTTGCTTATGTTTTATTGTTTTTTTTATTATTATTATTTTGATTGTTTTTATGGTTTTATTTATTTTTAAGGTTTCTTTTATTTTTTTAACAACTTTTTTTAACAACAATCTTGTGAAGCACTTTGTGACCTTGCTCTGTGAAAGGTGCTATATTAAATAAACTTTACTTACTTACTAGTAGTAGTAACAGTAGCGGTAGTAGCAGAAGCAGTGGTAGTTGTAGTAGCAGCAGCAGTGGCAGTAGTAGTAGTAGTGGTGGTAGTAGCAGGAGTACTACGAGCAGTATTGGCACTGGTAGTAGTAGTAGTAGTAAAAGTTAAACACGTCTCTATTTACTTGGTACGATACATAGTTTTTCTTCGTTAAGTAAATCACAAAATCCTCAATGTAGTACCAATGCCGTAATAGTACAGTTTTTTGTGTTTTTACAGAATCTTGAAGCAGTATGACCATCCCAATATTGTCAAGCTGATCGGGGTCTGTACCCAACGGCAGCCCATCTACATTGTCATGGAGCTGGTGCCTGGTAGGTTGAGGGATCAAAAACCCCACATTTCTAGCTTTTAGGTTCTATGGTAAGGTAGGTAAATGTTAGCAGGGAGGTTGCGGGTTTCAATCCGCAACGTTGAAAACTGTTATTCTTATGTATGTATAAAAAAGTTTTAAAAGAGATAAGAGTGGAGAGAAATCTATGATCTCAATAGTTGTTATTGGCATGTTTCATTCTGTCGTTGCTTCGAGTCTGTAGGCCTTACTTTGGGACCTACTGCTCCAAGGAGCCTGATGACCAGTATGCTAATTGTCTTCATTGACATGATTCTTACTGAGGGCAGGTGCATAATCACATCTTTGCCAAGCAAAGTATGTAGTTTTAGTGCTACACAGATCAACAACTAACTAGAATCAAGCAGAGGTTTTGAATAAAAAATACAGCACTAGCTACAAACCCAGCATTTAGCAACGTCCTCATAGTTTTGAGTACAAATAGGGTAATCTCCGCTAACGTTGCGCTATTCTACTCTAGCTAGCAGTATGTACTTTGTAACCCACCGTTCAGTGACCAATAAAGCAGAATGATTTTGTCAAATGTCTGGAGACAGGACCTCTGCCTTGTCGTCCTTGCAGTCTGAATCAGGGAGATGTCATCAAGCGCGATCTGTACACGCCCAGACAGTCCTGAGAAATGGTCTAATCAGCAAGATGATCTGTTTTTGAGTTGCGTTTTCTAATAGTTATTAACATTTATTTGTACTCACATTTTGGTGGATGCTTGATAAGACATTCACCTTTACTATTTGAAGCCAACTTTCCAGAGGCTTTAAAGATGAGTCTCTCTCTCTCTTTGTCTGGCTAAAGTCTCTCACCCTCTCTCTATATCTCTCTGTCTTTCTCTCTCTCCCTCTACATCTAATGTCTCTCTCCCCTTACTCTCTATAGCTATGTTTACATCCAATTGTCAAGCGAATTTTAAGTAAACTGTTGAAATGACAGTGAATCAGATGTTTCATCACCTGGATTGAAGTGATAAAATAGGTGACCTGGATGTAGAACATAGAACCTGGATGTAGAACGTAGCTCTGAACATGGAAAGTCTTTCATGAGTTCAATGTTGTTGGGGAAGTTGTTTTTATTTTTTTACGGCATTATTTATTTGACAAATACTTCGCTATTTATTGCATAATGTGTTTATCGACAAAAAACCATTCCACTCCAAACAAACGTTAAAAACATTTTTGTGATATTGAGAACATTTTATCAAAATTTGCCATTTGATACATTGCAATTTGCATAAAATGGTTGGATGGAAATGCAACTTATGTCTATCTCTAATGTCTCTCACCACTCTGTCCTCTCTATATCTATCTCTAATGTCTCACACCCCTCTGTCCTCTCTCTCTATAGCTATCTCTAATATCTCTTACCCCTCTGTCCTCTCTATATATCTCAGTCTCACACCCCTCTGTCCTCTCTATATATCTGTCTCTCACCCCTCTGTCCTCTCTCTATATCTATCTCTAATGTCTCACACCCCTTTGTCCCCTCTCTCTATATCTATCTCCAATGTCTCACACCCCTCTGTCCTTTCTCTATATATCTCTAATGTCTCTCACCCCTCTGTCCTCTCTCTATATCTATCTCTGTCTCACACCCCTCTGTTCTCTCTCTCTATATCTATCTCTAATGTCTCTCGCCCCTCTGTCCTCTCTCTATATCTATCTCTGTCTCACACCCCTCTGTTCTCTCTCTCTATATCTATCTCTAATGTCTCTCGCCCCTCTGTCCTCTCTCTATATCTATCTCTGTCTCACACCCCTCTGTTCTCTCTCTCTATATCTATCTCTAATGTCTCTCACCCCTCTGTCCTCTCACTCTATATCTATCTCTAATGTCTCACACCCCTCTGTCCTCTCTCTATATCTATCTCTGTCTCACACCCCTCTGTTCTCTCTCTCTATATCTATCTCTAATGTCTCTCACCACTCTGTCCTCTCACTCTATATCTATCTCTAATGTCTCACACCCCTCTGTCCTCTCTCTATATCTATCTCTAATGTCTCACACCCCTCTGTCCTCTCTCTATATCTATCTCTAATGTCTCTCGCCCCTCTGTCCTCTCTCTATATCTATCTCTAATGTCTCACACCCCTCTGTCCTCTCTCTCTATATCTATCTCTAATGTCTCTCACTCCTGTCCTCTCTATATCTATCTCTAATGTCTCTCGCCCCTCTGTCCTCTCTCTATATCTATCTCTAATGTCTCACACCCCTCTGTCCTCTCTCTATATCTATCTCTAATGTCTCTCACCCCTCTGTCCTCTCTCTATATCTATCTCTAATGTCTCTCACCCCTCTGTCCTCTCTCTCTATATCTATATCTAATGTCTCACACCCCTCTGTCCTCTCTCTCTATATCTATCTCTAATGTCTCTTGCCCCTCTGTCCTCTCTCTATATATCTCTAATGTCTCACACCCCTCTGTCCTCTCTCTCTATATCTATCTCTAATGTGTCTCACCCCTCTGTCCTATATCAGTATCATAAAAAGATAAAAGTCTTCCTCTCTCTTTGTCTCTCCTCTCTCCATCCACCATTAACTTCTCTCACCCCTGAAGGTGGGGATTTCCTGTCTTACCTGCGGAATAGGAAAGACGACCTCAAATCCAAACAACTCGTCAAGTTTGCTGTTGATGCTGCAGCTGGAATGGCCTACCTGGAGAGTAACAACTGTATACACAGGTACTACTATAGTACTGCTAGTACTGCTACTAATACAGCTACTGCCTGGAGAGTAACAACTGTATACACAGGTACTACTATAGTACTGCTAGTACTAGTACTGCTACTAATACAGCTACTACCTGGAGAGTAACAACTGTATACACAGGTACTACTATAGTACTACTAGTACTGCTACTAATACAGCTACTGCCTGGAGAGTAACAACTGTATACACAGGTACTACTATAGTACTACTAGTACTGCTACTAATACAGCTACTGCCTAGAGAGTAACAACTGTATACACATGTACTACTATAGTACTGCTAGTACTGCTACTAATACAGCTACTACCTAGAGAGTAACAACTGTATACACAGGTACTACTATAGTACTGCTAGTACTGCTACTAATACAGCTACTACCTGGAGAGTAAGAACTGTATACACAGGTACTACTATAGTACTACTAGTACTGCTACTAATACAGCTACTACCTGGAGAGTAACAACTGTATACACAGGTACTACTATAGTAGTGCTAGTACTGCTACTAATACAGCTACTACCTAGAGAGTAACAACTGTATACTCAGTTACTACCATAGTACTACTAGTAGTAGTATTGCTACTACTAATACTGCTACCTGGAGAGTAATAACTATACACAGGTACTACAAGTGCTAGTATTGCTACTAATACTGCTACTACCTTGAGAGTAACAACTGTATATGCAGCTACTACAAGTACTACTTGTAGTGTTGTGTTTCGTTAGCTAACGCTATGAACTGGTTTCAATGGAGAATACTAACATGGTCAAACTGCACCTCTCCTCTCCTTTCCAGGGACCTTGCAGCGAGGAATTGCCTCGTGGGCGACAACAGTGTCCTCAAGATCAGCGATTTCGGGATGAGTCGGCAGGAAGATGATGGCGTCTACTCATCGTCAGGACTCAAGCAGATTCCCATCAAGTGGACGGCGCCCGAAGCCCTGAACTACGGTACTACGACAGTACCACTATAGTACTATAGTAGTACTGCAATAGCCAGACTCACTAGTTAATAGGGGGCGGCATGGCTCAGGAGGTAGAGCGGGTCGTCTTGTAATCGGAAGGTTGCTGGTTCGATCCCCGGCTCCTCCAGAGAGCGTGTTGAAGTGTCCTTGAGCAAGACACTGAACCCCTAACCGCTCCTGATGAGCAGGTGTGCGCCTTGCACGGCAGCCTCTGTCATCAGTGTATGAATGTGTGTGTGAATGGGTGAGTGTGAGGCAGATATTGTAAAGCGCTTTGGGGTCGGTAGACTAGAAAAGCGCTATATAAATGCAGTCCATTTACCATTTACCATTTAATATACATTTGTAACTTTTTATTGTGAATTTAAGGTGCATTCGTTTTATATATAAATGTATTTAGTAAACTATTTATTGTTTATAAATAATTCTAAAGTGATTAATATGGCTTAAGGTACTTTTGGTTAACACGTCCTTATAAATATATATTGTGAGTTCTATATAGTTTAAGGTGCCTTTGCTTCCGTTCCCAGGGCGATACAGCTCGGAGAGTGATGTGTGGAGCTACGGTATCCTCCTGTGGGAGACCTTCAGCCTGGGGGTGTGTCCCTACCCTGGCATGACCAATCAGCAGGCCCGGGAGCAAGTGGACAAAGGTGAGGGGGGCAGGGCTTGACATCAGGAGTTATCAATACTGCAGTTAATATAAGAGTGATGCTAGCACTGCTAAAGCTAATGCTAATTCTCATGGTAACGTGATCTCATCCCTACTCATTATATAGTGACGTGCCGGGGTGGCAAAATTTCACACCGGGGTCTGCCTTTTGCGTAGTATCTTGACACAGGACTCATCATATAGTGACGCGCTGGGGGGCTTCTGCCCATTGCATAGCATCTTGACGCAGAAGGTTGGAAGACTTGATAAGGCACATGATCCAGCAGCATTTGAGCAGCTGAACGCGCAGTCAGCACCACCTAATTTGCAAGCCATTAGTTAGGACCAGAATAGTAATTAATCTAGGGTTAGGGACAAGAGTACTGTCCCTGGTGGTCAAGTGGTTAGGATTTGGTGCTCTCACCCCCACAACCTGAGTTCAATTCCCGTCTGCTTCTTTAAAGTTTTTGAAAATCTATCGCTGACTTTATGCGTCAAAATACTGACACCATAGGCTACCTTGTGCGTCGGAATAGTGATGCTAAGACTTCTGCCCAAGCGTCAATATATGACACCTTAGGACAGAGACTAGGCTGCTCATGGCAATACCAATGCTAACAGTGCTAATGTTTTTTACAATACCAATGGTAATAACGAAGTTTACAATGCTAATGTCCATGCCAATGTAATACTAATGCTATAATACATTTAATACAAATGCTAATAATGCTAATAGTCATGTCAATAACAATGGTAGTCAGTAAGTAGGTTAATTGATATGGTAATAATCACAGTAGAACATTGATGGCGGCGATGTTGGCAGCCAAGAGTATCAGCCATAACGACCAAACACATCAACAGCTTTTGAATGAATCTCCCCTAACCCTGTTTGTCTCTCTACCCCCGACCCATCCTCTTTCTCTGTAAACCCCTTCTCAGGTTACAGAATGTCATGTCCACAGCGCTGTCCGGATGACGTCTACAAGGTCATGCAGCGGTGTTGGCAGTACAACCCCGAGGACCGGCCCAAGTTCGCTCAGTTGCAGAAAGATCTGGCTGCCATCAAGAAGAAATAGCTCCACCCTAGCTAGCTAGCCAGACTCACTAGCCTGCAAAAGGACAGATGGACAAACAGACTGCCAGATGCAAGCTAGCTAGACTTTAACTACTTTTTAAAGTGGTTTTATGGAACTTTTCAAGGGGATTTGGACCTAAAAATGTATTGTATCATCTGCAAAGAAGATAATTTTTTAATCGTCCCATCGCTAGTGTTAGCTTAAAATGCCCAGAGGAGGATAATGGAGGAGCAGAGGAGGAGAAAATGTTTGTCATAAAAGTGGAGTATTTGTTGTTTCATTCATGACAAACACTCTCTGATCTCTCTCACTCTTTAAATGCTAAAGGAACAAAACTACAGAAAGATGACAGGATGTTACCAAAGTCATCCCCCTCAAACCAGAAGATCTCGGGTTGGAATTCTCACCAAGCAGCACCTGCTGACGTGCCCTGGAACAAGACCTCTTTACCTGATCCTGTACGTTCGATACGTCCCGTATCATCTGCAAAGAAAGCAACGTTTGTTTTCGCTTTAATGCAGGAAAGAAGTGGAGGATTCTTCTTTAATGCGTTTTGGAATTCGTGCTCTTTCAAAATCGCAGAAAATTGTTAAAAATACAGAATTTACTTTGCTTGCCTACCATCTGCTTACCTGTGGCGTTACTATTTTGGGGTTAATTTTTGGCATTTGAGTGTTACAAAGTATCCAAAGTGAATAATATATATATTTTTTTTCTTTTTTTTTTTTTGCTGGGTAGAATTGTTTCCAAATAAAATGTGTTTTGACCGACGCTCTTACCGAAATCAATTTAAATTAGTTTGGAAAAATATCCCCTTCATTAACTTATCTTTGTCGGAATTTTACAAGTTTTACCTCATTCATCATCATGTTCATTGTCACGGTGTAGGAACCCCCTCCACAGAAAGAGGTGGATCTATCACAAGCTTGCCCCCAAAAGCCACCGCCCACTGGCATGCTAATTTCAGGAAATGGTCTTGACCAATCACGTTTTTTTGTGATTTTTTTTATTTGTTTGTTTTTGTTTTTTTGCATCAAACATGTAGTTTCTTTAAAAAAATTAATTCATGACGGCGGTATGTTGGGAAATCCCACCATTAAAATGTAATTTTTGGGCCTTTACAAAAACAATTAAGTAATTTTGTTCTTCCTTCCTTCTGTCTTCCCTTCCATTCATCCTTCCTTCCTCATTTGATCCCTTCATTCCCTTGTCACCTGCCTCCTTATTCTTCTATCGGTTTGCAATGGTTTATCAAGAGATGTATATAAAAAAGATTATAAAGGAATCTAATTGTTTTATTTTTAATTTTGTCTTTATTTACAGCACTATTTACAGCACTTAAATAAACCATGAAGAACAAAACTTAAGTCGTTTTGTTCTTCATGGTTTTTTTAGAAAATAAATACTCAAAGCAAAGAGCAGTGACACAGGTTGTTTGAACTAAGTACCGCACTGTGCACCAGCAGTTCCCAAGATGATGACAAAGGTACAGAAAAATCAAAAGGCTGTTTGGCTCAGTTGCAAAGAGGCCAGTGTAGGCAGTTCGAAGGGATATGTGTGGTAACTTTACAAACAGCTGTCTGTCTAGGCTAAACACATCAGCGCATCATATCATTTTGGAAATTGTTTTTGGCTCCACTTAGAAAATGTAATTGTCTGCCCAACATACTTTTTCAATGGCCTAAATAGATATTTCCGGACTTGATTCTTTGTGGGAACAAAATGTGCAGCACCAGACTGCATATATCAGCTCAAAAAATGTCAAAATCAATCGTGAGCCTTTAAGAAAAGCTCCTTGTTGTCCCGGAAACTGTTTCCTGTCGGACTAATAAAACATCAGGACCAATTATTGGACCCCCTTGATTTAAGACACAAAACCTTTTTTTTTTTTTTTTTCTTTGCTTAAAAAAACGTGATTAGTCAAAACAATAAACAACTTGTTTACTTGAGGAGGAGGAAGGGGTGGGACCTGGACTCCCTAGCCCCTCCCCCTGACACTGCCAAGCCCTACCCCTTGCCTCCAGGTCAAGAATCTCTTAGTTGTGGTTTTTATTTTTTTTAATCAAACTACCCCACCCCTGAAGACTGTACATACGTGTAGATTGTTTTTTTGTTTTTATGGAATATTTTTCATTTTTTCTTTTTTTTATTTCTGAAAATACATGTCTTGTTTTTATTGTCCTTAATTTTAATTTTATGTTTTTCGCCATTTTTTAAAATGTTCCCTAAAAAACACTAATCCTCTGTTTTCATGTTTATATTTGTTGATTGTTTCTTTGACGCATTTATAAAATATGTAGCCTTGGTAAAAAATTATAAATCATTCTGTGTAAAAAATATATATATATTTGTGGTGTTTTTTGCCCATAATTTCAAATATCCATATTTAATTAATTTTATATATACTTATATTTATTAATTTGCATATATTTGTTAAAAGAAGTAAGAAAGGAGGGAGTCAATTTAAGTCAGTTATTTTTAAAGCACAACTCACATTGAACAAAATGCTGTACAACCCAGAGCAGGCAAGTAAAATCACAATAAAAAAGACAAAACAAAAACACCCACATAAGCATCAATACACACAGTGCATAGGTGCAAATCGACAAATCATAGACATTCATCGGCATCGCAGTCTCGGAAGACCATGGATTTCTTGTGCCTGGGAGTTAGGTTTTGGCGCAGCGTCTTCTGTGGCTGTGAAGTCCAATCTGTGAGAGGCAGACATGGCCACAGATGTCACAGGTGTAGGCCGGATCCGGTG
>OMKK01042171.1:6957-26728 GCA_900302305.1 Polymixia japonica | reverse complement strand
GTATATTGGGGGAACAACAGCATCGGGTGATGCCCTAAGCAGAATCCTAACCTTCCTGTCCTTCACATTTTCTGTCCTGGGACACTTCTACACTGTCTGAAGTCTCTCTCTTGCTCTCTCTCTCTCTCTCTCTCTCTCTCTCTCTCTCTCTCTCTCGCTGTGATTAATCACAAGTAATCGCACTTTAATCGCATGTTTTCAATTGCATTTAAAATCAAGGATATTTAAACTTAAACCAAATTAATGTAGAAAAAAACCACAAAGCGAGCATGTTAAATTAAATACTATAGCATGTTTTCAATTGCAACGCTCTCATAAACTGCAATCAAAATTGGGACAAATTCAAATTTCAATCAAAACCATCAAGGCCGTCACAATTGTCAGAAATATTAACAAAACCTATATCAAGAAATGATCTGATAAGGAACAAAATAGAAAAATGAAAATGAGCAGGTTTAGGGACATGAATCTTTGCAAAGTGCGACACTATCTTTAGTCACATTGTAGTTCCTGTCTGCACCAATGATGCTAGACTGAAGCAGTCTGACATCACAAAGAGCAACACAGCCAGGGTCTGTGATCTCGCCTGAAAGATGAGTCAGCATCAGTTCATTGTCTCAGGCCCCCTACCTGTGCTGGGTAAGACTTTAATAGAGTAGCTTAATTGAACCGCTGGCTGGCGCAGTTTTTTAATGATCAGGGATTTCTGTTTGTGGATAACTGGCCCTCTTTCTGGGGTCGACCTGGCATGCTAAAGGCGGACGGCCTTCACGCTACTGGGTTAGGAGCCACCACTTTGTCTGAGAACATAGATCAGTGGTTGAACATGACATGGCACTTGCCCTCAGAGCATGCTGGGTTGCAGGTGCTTAGAGAGCCTGCTAGGCATATATCTACTGTGGGTGTGGATTCTGCCAGGCCAGACAGCATAGTATATGAGGTTGAGACTGTCTCCCTCCCTCGCCATATAACCTACAGATCATAATAACATCATTGCTATTGCACCCTCTAGCAGCGGCAACATTCCCAGAGCTAAAAACAAAGTGCTACCTCACCTTGTAGCGGCAGCATTCCTCAAGCTAACAACTTTAATTTAACTTATCCTATTAGTAGCCTGTCTCTTCCCTACCATGCCTACAACTATTCCAGGCGCTTGCTCTTTGTAAACTGGAGCAATTTGATTACAATTAGACTTAATCAACCTGCTATGAAGGTTGTAGATCAGCCTAACAATTCCACAATTGGCAAACATCTTAAAATTGGCAATATTAGATCACTTGCTCCAAAATCATTGTTGGTTAATGATTTGATCCCAGAACATAGCCTAGATATGATGGGTTTGTGTGAAACATGGTTAAAACCAAATGTTTTTCTATCATTAAATGAAGCTTCACCTCCAAACTATAGTAGTTCACATGTTAATAAGTTGTCTGATTCCCTTAACAGGGCTTTCTTAACATTGATTAAGAACCCAATTACCCAATTAATCCACAAATCTACCCATCACAGAGGTAACACCCTCGATCTCGTTCTACCTTGTGGCATAGATGTTTCTGATCTATTAATGTCCTCCTATTCTCCTGCTTTATCTGACCATTACTTGATTAAATTTCAGGTAAGCATTGACTTGTCCGCATGTTAATCCTGATACTATGTGAGCCGACGTATTAATGCTACAACTACTGCAGCTCTTGCTAACTATTTACCATCAGCCCTTGACCCCGTTTTGGGTCATGGTGGCTCTATAGATGACCTCATCAATGATTTTAATTCAATCTTCCTTAATACACTTGATTTGGTTGCACCAGTAACTACCAAGAAATGTGAGTTTAAGGAACCAGCACCTTGGTTTAATGATTCTACTTGTGCGCTCAAGCAGACATGTAGAAGATTAGAGCGTAAATAGTGTTCAACTAAACTTGAAGTGTTCCACCTTGCGTGGAGCGATAGCTTACATAATATAAAATAAAAACATACTTCTCAGAACTAATCAGTCTTAATAAAAACAACCCAAAGTTTCTCTTTACCACAGTAGTTAAGCTTACCCAAAAAACAACCCTCTTCAATTGGCTCTTCTCTCATGGCCAATGACTTCTTCACTCGTAAGATTGACTTAATTAGAGATGATATTAATAGCTTACTCTCCAATCAACATTCTGGTGCCTTGGTGATCAGTCCACTTAATGCCTCCCAGACTGTACATGTACTTCCAAGGCTTGACATAGTTTCCTTAGATAATCTCTCTAAGTTAATACACGCCTAAAAACCCATTACTTGTCTGCTTGACCTGCTTCCTGACAAACATTTTCCAATTCTCGGACTGACAATGCTTAGTATCACCATTTTGAGAAATTTGTAAAGTGAACTTTGGTGTTCCACAGGGGTCAGTTCTTGGTCCATTACTATTCTCTATTTACATGTTGCCTCTTGGAAACATAATTCACAGCTATGACATCAAATTTCACTGCTCCCAATTTGTAAGCTTGGAACAGTGTCTTTCCACAATTAAGAAATGTATGTCCTTCAATTATCTACATTTAAATTCAGATAAAACAGAGATGTTGGTTAATTGACCAGCTAGTGAAAGGCATCTGTTTAAAGATGTCACTTTAAATTTTGATAATAGCATAATCTTAATAGTAATAGCATGATTATTCTGTCGTTGGATAGGGAATGTCTACATTTGGTTTTGACATTTGTCACATAAAGTCAAAAAGGCTAATAACAATATCCACTGAAGGCAAACATGCTGTATTGCTTTTTGTAATAGCAATGGATCATAAATTAGGAGAATTTCATTCTAGCAATTGTTAGTTAAGGTAGTTTCTAACCTTTTCTAACCTGAATTTCCAGTGTTTCATTTCATTAGGCTACTGCAATGTCAAGTCAGGTGGTTCCACAGCAGCATCTTGTATGTTACTGGTATGTTACTGGTATGTTACTGGTATGTTATCGGTGCAGTGCTCAGGATGATGACGACAGCTCAAACTCTGAAATCTTTCATCTTTCTAAGTAACATCGCGCTCTTCTATTATCACAGTTGATCTCAGTACATGATGTTTGTATTGCTGTGAGCACACGTCAAGTCAGTGTACCTCGAAAGTGTAAAGTATTACGGCTTATTTTAATTCAAAAAGGGTGTGTGTGTGTGTGTGTGTATGGGACAAACACAGACTATATATTGCTAGGACTACTACTGTATGTAGGGTTAGGAGAGACAGAGACAGACTATATATTGCTAGGACTACTACTGTATGTAGGGTTAGGAGTCAGAGACAGACTATATATTGCTAGGACTACTACTGTATGTAGGGTTAGGAGAGACAGAGACAGACTATATATTGATAGGACTACTACTGTATGTAGGGTTAGGAGAGACAGAGACAGACTATATATTGCTAGGACTACTACTGTATGTAGGGTTAGGAGAGTCAGAGACAGACTATATATTGCTAGGACTACTACTGTATGTAGGGTTAGGAGAGTCAGAGACAGACTATATATTGCTAGGACTACTACTGTATGTAGGGTTAGGAGAGTCAGAGACAGACTATATATTGATAGGACTACTACTGTATGTAGGGTTAGGAGAGTCAGAGACAGACCAGCAGCCTGCAACACATCCGTGGCTCAGCACTATTCCACGCTGATCTGCAGGGAACGCTGCAGAGGTCTGGACATCCAGCCTTTTTATTCTGCATCCATCTCCATCCATCTTCATCCATCCATCCATCTCTTTCCTGTACTTGCACCCATTCATCTAAATCAAGCTTGAACTGTGTATCCCCACGGTCTCCCGGTCAAAGCTGGATGATTGTATAAATGTCTTCACCCTCTTTTCTCTCCGTAAAGGTCACTTCCTCCCTTCACTACCCCCTTCATCCTTCCCTTCATCCTTCCCTTCCACACTCCCCTCTCTCCTGCTTTGTCACCTTCCCTCTCTACCTCCTTCCCTTCGTCCTCCATGCTTTACTGCCTCCGTCCCGTGATCGCTCTCCCACCCCCCTTCTATACCTCCATCTCACCCTTCTTCATCTCCCTCTGCCCTGAACATCTTAAAACTGGCCTTATCAATATTAGATCACTTGCTCCAAAATCGTTGTTGGTTAATGATTTGATCCCAGAACATAGCCTAGATATGATGGGTTTGTGTGCAACATGGTTAAAACCAAATGTTTTTCTACCGTTAAATGAAGCTTCCCCCCACAAAATATAGTAGTTCACTAGTCCTCCCATCTAATCCATCCC
Source organism: Polymixia japonica (assembly GCA_900302305.1). Taxonomy (NCBI): domain Eukaryota; kingdom Metazoa; phylum Chordata; class Actinopteri; order Polymixiiformes; family Polymixiidae; genus Polymixia; species Polymixia japonica. The sequence goes on along the minus strand of OMKK01042171.1, from coordinate 22,480 downwards.
AGAGGTCCTACCCGGTGGCAGTCCCCTCCGGAGAGCACCTCCTGGATGAAGACAGCGGGACCGTCAGGCCGGTTGGAGCCACCTCCAATGGTGATGCCCAGGCTGCAGATACGTGCCACTGAAACTAACTGGATGACCCCTTCACCTGGGTGACTGGGAACACGAACGAAGACAGTTACTATTATTAGACATGTTAATATACGTTACATTATTATTATATGCTTTGAATTATATATTTGCTGGTGGTGGTTTGTGAATGGTCCAGACCTTCCCACAGTGTGCTTGTCCTACCTTAGGGAGCGCAGCAAAGGCCCACTGTTGTTGTATATGTTTTGGGACGCTGCTGGGCTCAGCAGCAAAGGACTCTGGGAGCGGGAGGAGGAACCGGATGACGTGCTCTCCAGAAAACGGCCTCCTCCTACACAAAAAAAGACAAAGATTTACTAGAACAATGAAGGCACATCTTGGAGGCTTCAATGCCATCTGAAAGAAAAAAAATATGGGACCAGGAAGAGATGCTGTGATCCAACAGATGGTAAAAAGAGGTTGGTGATGATCAAATATAACCTTTTCTGATTGCTTTCTAATCTAGCAAATGCTACTGATTAGCATTTCATTAGGGGCTTTTTACACTAATTCTAAGGCAACTTTTTACACATTCTAGATGCTTCCTAGAAAGGGTTCCCGAAACAGATGTCATAACCAGTGTTGGGCATTAAAAAGTAACGAGTACTCAGTTTGTTTTTTTGTCATAACGAGTAACATATCGCATTCATTTTTCAACTCAAGTACAGAATGTCATTGCACACTTTCAAATACAACCAGATTGTTTCTCTGCGTTTGACCCATCCTGTACACACTAGGAGCAGCAGGCAGCAGCCGTGCAGCCTGGGGACGTGCCTCGGTCAGGGGTATGTATGCAGCTAGAAATCAGCCAGTTAGTTACTTTTTAAAATAAGCAAGCCGTTAGTTTTATAATATTAATTCCCTGTTCCTTTTGTTGACACACAGTTCACACTCTGTTTATTTTCTGTTTCTGCCATTCCTACTTCCTGGCTGTGTAGCGTACCGACACATAAACCGACTGACCCTATAAATCATTCATTTAATAAAAGAACTGTAAAAGGGATATTGCGTCTTTTCTGTTATACCCTGCAAAGTTACAGATTACGGCGCATAGACTAGGCTCTGCAATACAGTGATGGTAGAGTCAAGACTCGGGAAGCGTACTTCTAAATTAGTAAAACCCGCAGTACTGATGAGGTCCCACGTTATCGGTTCTGCTATCGGTTCTGCAGAAATCAGGGAGTGAGATTTCCACAGTGGCAAACATAGTTTTCAAGGAATTTATGTGAACGTTGCGAAGATAAGCTTGCCGTTTTCTCTCTTTCTCTCTCTCGGTGCCTGTCTTTGCATGAGGGGTGGGGCTGCGCTCTTAGACACACTCACACTGCAACCATACCGCAACAGCACAGTGTGCAACGTTGTACTCCGGTCCATAACCACAACGCGCCTTGTCACAAGTGTAATAGAATCCTTGCCAGTAAAGGCTGGGATATACTTCAGCAAAGGTACACGTAAACGTCGATGTGTATAGATGTGGAGAAGAGGTTTGTGGGTAACTGTCGCTCCCAGAGGCTCGCATACGTGCCAACGTTGAAGTATACTCCAGGCTTAAGGGAGGGAGCAATTAATTCATATAAATCTGCAGAAATGCACAGTTTTCCACTGCTTTGCTCGCAGTCTGTCGTGGTCCCGTCTTCATCCTCATCCACTGCAGGGATGTGCCAGAGCCATAGATACGAAGTCTGCTAGGCTAACAACAGAGTCGTAGTATCGATAAAATCCTGACGATACATCCCTAGTTAAGACGTTCAAAGCAGTACATGTCCTCTGGACGTACGATTAACCAACATGTGCAAGGCATCGCAAAGGGGTTTTCATTTCAGGTAATGCAAAAGTAATCATGTGACACTTCTCACTAGATAACGCTGTGACATAACAAGTTACTTTTAATGGCAGTAACGTTACAATGTAACAAGTTAGTTTTAAAAATAGCATTCCGCAACACTGGTCATAGCCCAGTACCTCATAATCTTCCCTTAAAACAACTCCATTTAAATTCCACCTTAAAGACATTTACACTATGAAATATGAGCAGTGATGAGTAGTAGGAGTCAATTTGCCACTGTTCCAGAAAGATCCTTTTAAACGCTCTGAGGGGAGCAGAGCCCTTAGCTTAAAAGCGCATATCCTCCTTTCAAGTGGTTGGTAAGCTTGATTGACTCTTGGCACTGAATAATATCCAAAATGCTGACCAAACTGACTGCCACAAAGCCTAAGCAGCCCCACTGACTTGTTTTTCATCCACCGCCTTGGTTATATATCTGCTGTTTTTTTCCTGGCCTTGAACTCAAAGGAAAATCACACAATGTGAGGGTAATTCACGTTGACATTCAGCTGTGCAGTGTATGTGCACGTCATGGATTCTTTTATCAAATAAGATGAGTATACTTTATTTTGTAAGCTGTCACATGCTGTGCTCTGGCTGGTGAGTGTGTGAATGAGAATTAAAACACAGCAAAAACAGACCAAGGTTAAAGATGCTCTACACAATTCTTGTATAATTTCAGCCTCTTGTAGTTAAAGTACCTTGTCAAATCACCACGTGCAGTTTTAGAACGTTGGAACGTAGCTATTTCTCTTCAGCCAATCAGGAATCAGTGTTACATAAGTCAAGTCAAGCTTTATCCGCATAGCACGTTTAAAAAGTGCTGAACAAGCACAAGCACCACAGAAATGAATACAAAGCAAACAACAATAACAACAGAAGGACACAATAAACATACAATAAACAACAAGAATCGTAGCACAACAGAGGAGGAAGTTATGGGGTCAAGCTCAAGTCAATGGAATGTGGCTCGGTCGCCACTGTTTTTGTGTCTAGTTCTGGGAACATCCAGGAGCATCTGATTGGTCGACCTCAGTGCTCTAATTGGAGTGTAAAGATGCAAGAGTTCTGCCAGATAAGGTGGCCCCAGCCCATTTAAAACCCTAAAAACAAGCAATAAAATCTTAAAATCAATCCTAAAACGGACAGGAAGCCAGTGGAGGGAAGCCAATACTGGTGTTATGCGATCCCGTTTTCTTTGTCCAGTTAGAAGCTGCATTTTGTGTCAACTGCAGACGACGAAGAGACGACATACAAAGAATTACAGTAGTCTAACCGAGAGTCTGACAAGATAATACACAGGAAACAGGAAAATGAAAATGAGAAACTGAGAAGCACCGTTTGTGAAATGTTCTGGTCATCTGAGTTGAAAAGCGTGTTGGAAGGAGTACATGTACAATAACTGCAGATGGGAGTAGAGGGTTGTTCCTACCTTGCTGGACAGGAGAGGTACGTGTCGATCCTGTGCTACCATTGGATCCATACTTGTCCAGCAGCTCAGCAAATTCTCTCCTTTTCAGGGAAAATAAAAGTTACATGTTATAAATATTTAAGTGATATAGGGTGTCAGTGATAACAATCTTTTCGAAGAAGCTATAGAATGATAGAAAGATAAACACAGGAGTATTACTACTGAGCACAAGGCAAATATTGGAAAATAATGTAAGTATAGAAACTGAAGAGCATGGATGAACTGAACATGAATTCTGTGGCCAGGCTGCCTCAGTCTGCACACACATACTATACTGTATGTTCATAACGTAAGATGAGATTTGTTTTTGTGAAGAATTGTTTTGAAGATTATTATTCTGTTATGTTGGTATTGGTTGGATGTTTTACATGATTTGATTAATGGTTCATGATTTGATGAATATATTCTTTATATTTTTATGTAAATTAGGAACTATATCACACTATGCAGCTTGTCTGTCCGCAGTAAACATTTCCTCGACAGCAACAGGTGATATCAGTTCCACGTCGAGTTCGACGGGGAGGTCATGCGAGTTTTGAAAAGACGCTCAAATTTAAAATGCAATTAACCTTTAATCAAGTAATAGTTAACGAGCTCAATGAAAGATCAATTCCCCTGATGCTGTGACCTACTGTATCTGGATCCTATCTGAAGTTTGTTCTGAATCAATGACCTTTTGCTCATCTAAACAAAGATTTTTGTGGAATGCCAATGATTTATTGGATTTTAAATATATATATATATATATGTAAGTGTCTGACCATTTACTGTTTTTCTAGAATATCATCATCTGACTTCCCCTGTGGGCACTAATTTGAATTTAGAATTTCCACGCAGATTATAATAAACTCTCCCATTGACTCCATGGTAAGCACAATGTTTTCTAAAACAGCATAAGAAGAGATTTTTAACTTCAACTGTTACTATACTGTACAACTTTCCATTTCTGTGCAGGAGACAAACTGCTCTAAACTGTTGTAAAAGCATTATAGTGTTGGTCAGTTTCTGTACAATTTCTTTTTCCAGGCCAAACCAACATGACCTGTACTGATTACAAAGGGGTTTGGTTCTTAACCCTGCTCATCTGTCTCTTGTCTATTTTCTCTCTCTGTTCACATATCAGTCAATATTCCCAACAGCTGGTTCAGCTATTTCCTTGATGGTTCCTTTATACTATCAACTATACTTTGTCTGTGGTCTCAATGGCTACTATCTCAAGTTATTTTAAGTTGAATTGCGATGCATTGTTCTATGACTGTGATTTATAACTTCTTACAGTAAAAAGAGTTTTTGTAAGTTCAGCTGTTTAAATTAGTTAATTTCACTACAGATAAAACAGGTTTTGTGTGTTTGTTTTGCAGTGCTCTCCATACGCTACGAGCCTGTCAGATATGGGTCAGTAGTATCTTCCCTGCCGGTCTCTCAGGGGTATTTCATCCAGGTTAGTTTAAGGACATGTTCACTGAGTCCCAACCCCACACTGCTCTGCTCACCTGTCACGTCTTTCTGTACTGAAGGTTCTACAGGAAGTGAAAAGCTGAGATCTAGAATATCTGTGTGTACCTATTATCTGTCTTCAGGTCCCCACTTAAAATGGGCTATTTGTATAGATTAACAGAGGTCATACATACAAGACCATGTCATGATGTTGCTAATGGCAAATGAGGTCAGTTAACACCTCCATACTTGTCCTGCATTCTGTATTTTACGATGTAATACGTAACTTTTTCATTACCTTTAAAATTCACAGCTATTTAACAGCCTTTTATTTGTAAATCTGCTCCCGGACCCCTCTAGAATGATACTGACATCAAAGCCCCCGATGTTCACCTCAAACCTGCACCCTTGCACAATGCTCACTAAACGTGAATTGTTTTGTACATAAAGGGTCCTACCATGCTGCACTGACAATAACATGTTTTCTATTAAAAAGGGTTTCCAGTCTTGCACGAAACACTCATATTCAAAAGGTGTTCCTGTTGTCTAGTTTAAATAACCGAACCGTTAGTTTTGAATCCCCGCTCGTCATGGTAATGAACAATGAAGACAGGAAGAAGACTTATAAGGAGCAGTAAGCAACAGCACAGGAAGTACAGGAAATCTGACAGAGGGGAGTGACAGAGAGAAGTATAATCCCCCCATCCTCTCTGCCTTACGTTATTCCCTTCTCCAGCTTTCCTTCCCTGGCTTGCATGGTAGTTAAAGCACAGAGCCCAGATTAACTTCCTGAGACACATAGGCTCATCTTATCAGCGGGACAGTCCTGGGCTAAGCTCTCCCCTGCTGCACGCCTGCCTCTCTCACCCCTAGACGGATCTCACCTCATCAGAGACAGACAGAGTGTGTATGAGGTGAGAGGGACTCAGGGTAGGTCACAGTTTACTAAACACACATTCTTGTAAATCCAGTACCTCAAAACACTGGTGTCTTGGACTGTTATCTACTAAAACGGACAGCTATTTTTGATACATTAAGCATAATATATATGTAACCCTTCATAGCCTTTCAAATTTCAGATAACCAGAGCACCTCTGAAATAGTTGAGGTGTAAAACTGTACATTTACTCGCAGGAAGCAAGTGTTGTCTTCATTTACAACCGAGGAGGAATCTGGTCATGCTCTTTTAAATATGCTAATCAAATATTACCTTGGTCAATTTACAGGTCAAGATCTTATTGCCTGAAATGTACTTAAGGGGAACATGATCCACTTGAGTCCTGTGACGTAGACCAGCTGGGTTGACCTGTTTTTACCAAGACTCCTGGTCAGATTAGAAACCTGGCTTATTGCTAACAGCAGACGTAAATAAAGAGGGATCTTGTTTACAGAAAACACAGCCAGACATTTCTATCCCCCCAAAATCTCCCATCGAACCACCAGACTGGTCAAAAGTAACTCTTGTTGACGTCAACAAGCACCCTTGCCCACCCCAGTGAAAACAGTAACACTTTCAGGGTGCCATTTTAAGAGGGATGCCAAGAGCCTCACTAAGCCTTTCCAAAACGGGCTGTAGATCTAGTTTATGAACAAATTATTAATTTTCCCTTTGAAAAATTAAAAAGGACATTTTTTGTAGTTACACTTTTGTGTGAGAATAGTCCAAGTTAAATGGAAAAAGAGAAGAGAAAAGTTAAGTATAGCAGTTGGCTTTCTAAGTGGAAACAATTGAAAGGCTTCAGGGGAAAGCCTGCTCTCACTGTAAACCCATGAGCATGAAGACAATGCTTTCATTTCTGCTGCATGCTTTTTCACTGTCAGTAAGTAAGTACACAAAGGTGGTTGTGGGAGGGTTAAAGGAATAGTTCACCCAAAAATGAAAACGTAGTCATTATCTACTCAGCCTCATGTCAGTTGAAGCTCCCAATAAACTAAGTGAAAGGTGACTGGTTCCAAAAAGTGCAAAACATGACCAGAAATGTAACACTACTGCATGTCAAGCTGCATTTTTTTAATGTGTTTTTGTCCCCATTTGCTTTCCGTAGCTGAGCTCTTCTGCGGAGCAGATTAAACACAGTAATGATTTTGGTGAAGACAACGCTTGGATTATGCTGCCAGAAAGAGAAAGTCACCGTTGACTTTAATTTGTTTGTGAGACGGATGAGACAGACCTGTGCTGGATAAGTGTCCTTGAGCAAGGAACACTGAACCCCTAACTACTCTCAATGAGCAGGTTGGTGCCTTGCATGGTTGCTTCCACCATCGATGTATGAATGAATGATTTGTAAAGCACTCTTAGTAGTCGTATATAAATGCAGTCCATTTACCATTTAAAAACTTAATCAGAGCTTAGACTGACATGAGGGTGAGTAGATAATAACTACATTTTCATTTTTGGGTGAAATATTCCTATAAAATATATACTCTGGAAATTATTCTGGAAAAATAATTGGTCCCTAAAGTTGTTGGCTATGCTAGACTGCTAAAGCCTTCTCCATATCTTCTCACACACCACTACAGTCTAGTAGTTAAGTTGTCTATAACACGGTTAGTTTTGGTTAGATTGGTCACAAACGTCTGCAAACTCAGTTTTGCAGTTCTGAGAAAAATAATCGCAAGAATATGGGTGAGAACCAAGGTAGGACTGAATGAATGAATATATAATATGAATGCAGCTTTCCAATCCAATACATAACCTACTTTGCTTCCTCGTCTCTGGCTATCAGAAGGCGCATGTGATTTGTTGCAGAGGCTGCCCTCAGGATGTCCACAGCTCTGTGAAACCAGACACACACACACACACACACACACACACACACACACACACACAAATGTGTTAGAATCATTGTTACAGCATCCCCTTGGACAACCATGTGGTTCAAACCAAGACGAGAGCGGTCACACATTAAAAGCCTACCTTTCACTCGTGACTCCTTGTAGACTGTCCCCATTGACCTCCAAGATCTGGTCCCCTGGCTGAAGGTTTCCTGTCAAACGGTTGAAGAAAGGTCAATGATCGGATGATAACGCCACAGTATGAAGAAGAGGTATCAGATAGATGTATTCATTCTATTTTTATTGTATTATTTGTATATAGGAAACATGAACCAGTGGTGTCGCCAAACCCATTTTAGCCGTGCTGTATCTCATAAACACGTTTTAAAACCCCCCATAGATGGACATACGCAAAAGACAGAAGAGACAACAATCAGGGACGGTCAGGTGAGAGACAGTGATTTTGAATAATGTTTAAGTGAGCTGTTTATTGGACGGCTGAGCCACAAAATCACTGAGAGATTTGCCTCCCAACAAGACAAGGCCCATGTCCCATCCCTGAACATGGAGGCTGTCACGATGTGACACGTCATGTTGTCCATATTTATATACAGTCACATGTTGCCTTCATACCTGTTGAGTTGATGCATAACTATCAGTTTATCTAATCAACAACTTATAGATGCAACAGTGATTCACTTTGCAACTGGAAAGTTCTAAGCTGATCTGTATATATATGTTTACACACACAGACACAGATAGTAATGATGTACTGTGTTACCTAGGCTTCACTTCCTGTTGCCAGTAGGCGGTGCTACACAAGTGAGTCATTAATGCAGCAATAGTGGAGGTTGCCTGACATGCATACGCATTTTCATGAATATAGGACATTGCACCAAGGAGTTAAACATCACTTCCCGTGTCCACTATGTGGCGCTAGAGAACACCCACTAACACACATAGACCACACCATTTAAATTTCATGTAAATTGGATTTAGCTATTAGATCACCAAAAAAACAGCAAATAGACAGATTACATTAGCTACAATAATCTCCCAAATCATATATTTATGTTCCACTGAAGTAATTACAAGCTGTACTAAGCTACATCAATGTCAACTTTATCTGGACAATCAGAGCCTACTGACTACCAGCTATTAAGCCTATTCTACAAGCACAGCGACACACAGACAGGCAAACAGAGAACCACAGACTGGTTGCCTGAAAAGGCCAGAGACGTGTGTCCTTCCATCCAACCCCCAAGTTGTGACGACAGTCTTGTCACAGTTGTGGCCTGTACAAGGGTGATGGAAGGATAACCAAGTGGACAGGATGAGTCCCCGCTGGGTCAGGCTCTCAGGCATCTCGCAGAGATACAGGAGAGCCAATCTGTCATCCAGAGCCAGAAACAAAGGCATTTCACCACCGCTCCCAGGGGCTGCTGGATCTGGTAGACTAGCAAATCGGAATGATGGCTCTCCTGCAGGATCTGCTGCAGGGCCGTCCACCCACTCAAAGGGGCGATCTGCCCACGACACCAACACCTCTGCCGCAGATCTTAACCACCAGAAGTTAACCTCCACTGACGACCCAGACACGTACCTGGACATCTTCAAGTGCACGGTATCAGCATGTGGGTGGCTGGAAGCAGAGTAGGCTATGCACCTGCTTCCCCTATTCTCTGGGACCCGCCGAGATGCTGATGGCGGACGATGTCATCGAGCGGGTGGCACTGGAGCAATTAGTCGTGGGGCTCCCTCCTGCGATGGCCAATTGGGTCCAGTGCCACCATCCTGCCACCAGTCCCATCCTCCTTGGGACCAGAGGGTACCAGAGTGGCAGCTGCTGATGATGACCAGCCGAAATTGGGACAAATGTTTAGACCATCTGTTATTTGGAATGCGGGAGCTTCCCCGGGCCTCCACAGGATTTTCTCCCTTTGAGCTATTGTTTGGTAGAAAACCCAGGGGTGTCTTGGACATAATTAAAGACAGCTGGGAGGAGGGTCCAAGCACCAGCAAAGATTTAATCCAGTAAATCCTGGACCTAAGAGCAAAACTCCATGCACTTGGGCATTGATCATGGGAGAATTTGCTCCAGCCTCAGGAATGACTGCAGTGCCGATAACGGAGGGGCTCAATTGAAACTATCTTCACCAGGATAAAGTGCTTGTATTGCTGCCATCTTCCAGCTCGAAATGACTCGGCAAGTAGCAAGAACCCTTTGTGGTCACAGCCAGTGGGGGAAGTTGAGGTTGGAACAATCCTGCCTCACTCCATTGTGTTGACTATCTCTCACCACACCAGAAGGCAGAGGTTGCCTTGTTGCAGTTTGCTGATGTGTTCCCCTCCCTGCCAGGATGCACAAATCTCATATACGACCACACTGAGACTCCCCCAACTATTAGTCCAAGCACTAGTCATCTCCTAACTTGACTACTGCAACTCACTCCTGGCTGGGCTCCCTGCATGCTCTACTCTGCCTCTACAGCTCATCCAAAATGGGGTAGCCCATCTTCTTTTTCAACCTCCCCAAATTCTCCCATGTCACGCCTCTCCTCTGCTCCCTCCACTGGCTCCCACTTGCTACTCGTATCTAATTCAAAAGTCTGGTTCTCGCCTATACGACTAGCAAAGGGACAACACCCCCATACCTCCAGGCCATGGTTCAGCCCTACACTGGCCACCTGGTGGTTTCCTCCCTGCGGAAACCCGGCCACTGTTCCAACCGGTCACAGCTCTTCTCCTTCCTGGCTCCCCAACGGAGTCCCACCACAATGAGGACAACAGAATCACTCCCCATATTTTGCCTTAGACTGAAAACCCACCTCTTCAGTGAAGTACTTTTATCTATATTCCTACTCTGCTCATACCATAAATGCCTTTCATTCTGGTAATGTTTAGTATGGCCTTAGAAAGGATACAACATGGTAATAGTCAGTGTTGTGCATCAATGTGCTAAAAGAACGGCGTTCATTGACTGTGCTCATATTTTTGGTGAACAGTGAACTGAACGTATCCGTTTGCAACTAATGAACGTGAACATGAGCATCGCTAACCGTTCCGAGAGCTAGCGATACAACGCAGCTACCGGTACTGCTGAAGCCAGTTCATATGAATATTTGAAAGACTTTTATGAACAAATCAGTACTTCACTTTCTCTAAATTGTGTGCTGTGCAGAACTGAAACCATAGCACATCTTTCAGCTAGCGACTGTAATGAAGCCAGTGGTAGAGAACTGTACCAGCTCGCTTGGAAGCATATGAATCTATTTTATGTTTTTGAACTGCTGCATAATTTAGTTCATGCAGGCTAAATAAAGTTATATATATGACACATTGTTTAAATACTCACAGTTTTTTCCTTGGCTTTTAAAAGTAATCATGTTTTTAGTATAAAGTAATTCATTTAGTTTGGGAAGTGAGCAGTGGCAGTGGCTGGGGGCTGGGGGTGGATGGGCAGGAGGAGAATAATAGAATAGAATTTAAAAAAACTAGTGAACTAGTTCAGAACTAGTTTTGGGACTGTGAACTTAGTTCAAAATTCAAAATTGTGATTACACACTTGGTGCAGTAGGTACTAAGCAGCTGAACTAAACCAAGGCAGAGCAACACACGCTACCCTTGGAGAGCACTTACCATCACTTGAAGCAAGGCCACCAGCTAAAATCCGTTTGACATAGACTCCAAACTCCTCTCCTGTTAGCTCCTTCACTCCACCAATTACTTTGATTCCTGTGTGATCAGAAGAAAAAACACTTTATTTTTAAAAGGACTAAATTAGATTTTTGAAATCAAACCTCCTTGTAAGATAGTTGATATTTAAATGAACCCTATTACAAAGCCAGAGATGTTAAAGTTGAAGTCTGTTTGTCAGTTAATTTGTGCCTTTATAATGGTAACAGGTTTTTTTATCATACATGTGAACAAACTAAATCTCACTGTACATATTACATATTAATAACATAGTTGCACCCCAATTAACTACATAGAAATAATAATAGTAATAATAATGATACTTCCAGTAGTAGGGTATTCATATTATAATCATCATCATAACAACCATCATTATCATAACCTTTTCACAGCACTTTTAAAGGCTCAGTACTTTACAATCCGAAATTAAACAATAAACAAAACACAAATAATAAAAATTGTAGACATGACTCTAAAACAATAATAATGTTTTAGAGTTTCCCCACAATCTCCCAGAGCTGGTATTATTGAAACCACAGTGTAGTACTATCTGGAAGGCTTTAAGGCCATGAAGTCCTTTCTAAAAGTGGCTCTGAATGACCTGGCTATGGTACATAGGGTAATAGATTTTGACAGACATCCCTAGAGCTCACTCCACATTGGTTACCATGACGCCACTTAAAACTAAGAGCCCGGTCTGCGGGGTTTCCACCTACTATAGTTGGAGTTAGCCTTTAGTTCACCACCACACCTTTACATGTCAATCCCACCATTCAGGATCAGCAGAAGAGAGGTGGTCAAATGGAACGAATGCAAAGTGTACATAAATAAATGGTAATTACTTTGTACAGATGGCATTAAGAACATTGTGATCCAGAGGCAGCTAGCAAAATGTCATTGGTCAGCAACTGTCTTATAAGTGGCATATTGCTGACACCTAAGGAAGGGAAGAATCTTGTAACCAAGCCCTTAGGTAGGGGGAAATTAATTGATTTCAAGGTGGATAAATGTGTTTGTTTGGGTAACAGTAAGTGTCTCTGGAACTGGGGTCAATTCACTTCAGAATCTAAATAATGAAAAACCTGCATGAGAAGGTTGTCCCAGTATATTATATATATAAGTGTGACGCAATCCTTCAAAATTATGTATGATAGATGTTTTGAAACACTGTTAACTACTATTGTTGCTGCGGTGAAGTGAAGCCAATACACTCTGAGTCATTTATCCATTAGTGCCGCCTGAAGAGTTCCTTCTCTCTTTTCTCTCTCTTTCTCTCGCTCTCTCCCCAGTTCCACCCCTTCCTGCCTGGCTCCGCTCTACTTCTTTACTTTACTGCTTAAATCTTTTAATATGCGAGTGACTGTGCAGAATATAAAAGACAGGCGTATTTTCTCTGCAGAGACGAAATGTTAACTTGAGAGATGGACCGCCGTGATAAGACCTTGCAAAGGGAACTGAACTCACGCGGATAAAGAAAGTACAGCGGATGCTGAAATACCCACCGAATTCTGCTCAAATGTTGACGAAACGAACGCAGTCATCCACCCACACACTGAGGTGGGGCTTTAAAACGCAATTCCAAAGAGATTAGCATGGCCAGGCATTGGTGTAGGACAGCAGTGAGCATTTACTACAGTGTAAAAACAACCCTGTTAAATGTGTAGAAACCTTTATGTAGGTGGCTTTATTTACCATTGGCACTATGCATATATTCACACGTGATGTGGCTTTAAGCAGCTTAGCTTCTCACCTGCATGCTGGTTTTAGTGGGGTGGTTAGAGTCTGTCCCACCTCTGCACACACACACACACACACACACACACACACACACATATGCCTGTTTCTGCCATCTCTAGATTTGTATCTTTTTACTTTATCTCTCTGTGCCAGAAGTTGATATTAAATAATTTTCTTCTCATACGTTTACCATGACGTTAGCGTTTCGCTCTGCAGAGTTTGCTCAATATGCAGTTATCTGCTTCTTAGATGTACCACAACAAGCTAAATTATAGCCGCAAGCGGCGGCGGCGGGGTTCAAGCCTGTTATGGCAAAGGCTTTTATGATGCCGTGAGGCGGTAAAGACGTTCATGACAACGTTGAAAAGATTTAGCACGGGGTTTAAGTATCTTAAGGATGCTTCAACAGCTATGACCACGCAGGGGATCGAACCTGGGACCTTGCAGTTGGGGGAGGATGTTTTATACCTCTGGGCCACCATGTTGCCTGCTTAACAAATGCACCAAGTTTTGTGATGAGGAAAGGAAATGAACATGCAGCTCACACGTACTGACAATTAGTACACTTTTAATTAGGCTAAAGGCTAGGCTGATGGCTAACCAATCAGAATGGAGAAATCTAACCACATTGCATGATTGTCAAGGTCAAAGGAGACAATTTGCTAATGGTAACATGCTATGCTAATTCCAGTTATCTAATATATTTGCCAATTTGCCAATATTTGCAACATGCAAAAAGACTTGATTGGCCAGAGTCCAAAGGTCCTACACCTTGAGTCATGTCATAGGCCAAATAAGTGGGGTAACTTAACAAATAAAAGGTCTTATTAATTAACTGATCCCAAAGTAGGTTATTTGGCAAAAACAACTTGAGACAGCTGGCCATTTCAACAATGTCTAGGTAATGACATTTATCGCATTTGTGATGCCCCCTATTGGTCAATGTTTAAGTTTAAGTTTAAGTAATTATGCAGACATGGTTGCCTCCATCTGCATAACATAGCTACAACTTTTTGTGAAGATTGGACAAACGATCAACGAGTTATGGTCAATTTCGTGTTAGACCACGCCCCTTGACATATCGTAATCAAGTTCAGTGATTAACTGTGGCCATATTGTTTATCTAATTGGGCCTGTTTACAGATCATTTGTGTATCTAGGTCCCCCAAGGCTGTCAGAAAAGTAATCAATTGAAAAAGTCATGAATTGAAAAAGCCTTAAAGGAAAACGTTTTTCAAAAAAATGCAAATTAGCGAAAAATCTAAACGGCAGAATTTCATGGGCATAATTGCATGCATGCCTGGATACGTATACCACGTTTGGTGTCAATCAGACATACGGCGTAGGAGCTACGGCCTTTTTAATGAAGAAACGTGTTTACTTTAATGATAGCGCCACCTTCAGGCCGATCAGGATCATTTTTGTTTGGGAAGTATTTGCGCATCAGTATCTATAATTTTCACGTTTCTAGCGTGTACCATCTCACGGGAATTTGAGAAACCGTGGAAGAAGATGACAAAAAAACAATAAGAGAGCATGCATGTTCACATATGTGAACAACAAATGTAGAATTACCAGTGGGCTGTGTTTGTGTTCAGGCATATGGACCGCTTGTCTATGCATTTGTGCAAACATACCATTGCATAAGTGCGTGAGGAGGGAGGTAAGGATAAAACAACAATCCAGCTGGACTAAAAGGGTTGGGGCTTTGCCACATGACCCACTTCCCATCCAGACACACACACACACACACTGACACTGAGAAGGGACACCAGCTCTGAACTGCTCAGCACAGAAAATCTCTTTAAAAGTAGGACTTATCATTTTTCAGCTATTCAAAACCAGGCTCCATTGCCAGATAGTTGAGAATGATATAGTACGTCTGTTTCAGCTGAGCACTTTGATTTATGTTTAAAGAAAGGGCAAATTATTTCAACAGAGTTTGAACTAGAGTGACCAGAATTATTAGATATAATAAACAGAAAACAAAATTGATCACCTGATCTACACGGCTACTGTTTGCATCTACGTCTTAAACGAACCCCACCGAATGAAATCATCAAACACAATGAATGTTGCTGCCATTTACCTTTAATTATATGTGCAATGCAGTGAATCCCAACGCTTGCTTTAACATTCTGAATATACACTTGTAAAACAGTGTATATTCAGTATAACACTCAACTGAATGTTTTCTCACTTCTTCCACTGTACATAAAACGTTCAGCTGAATTCTACATAGGAAATCTAGCTAATAACTGTGTAAATTAGCTCTTCTTGTTAATACTTATAAATACTTTGCTTATAGTGCTTATATTGTGTTGATTGATTATGCCCTTATGCACCAACCTCACCGAGTCACTTTCCTTGTATGTGCAAATATACTTGGCAATAAAGGAATTCTGATTTACAAGAATATTTACAGAAGTTGCATATCTAATAAATGAAGACATCGG